>JAHZNE010004074.1:0-30863 GCA_027744055.1 Callyntrura sp. NNG-2020
CCTCCCTTCTTTCCTCCTCCCACTCATCTCCCTCCCGTCTCCCCTCCTCTCAACTACCCACGATCATCGACGACAGTTTACCCATCCAAACCGCCAAAACGGTTCTCTACTACACCCAAGTGTTCCCCCGCGATCCCAACGACATTCTTCCCGGTGACGTCACCCTCAATGGTGGCGGTGGTGGTGGCCGCATCGTGTCATCATCCTCTGGCTTGCACTCTCAACAACACCACAGAGAAGATCAAAGCCAAAACTTAGTACAATTTTTTTCAAACTAACCATTAAATAATGTGTAGTAATCAAATCACTTGTTGGTGCTGCTTTTAAGTTCATTAGTCTCTTTAAGTTAGCGTACAAGCTATTATTATTTTTTTCTGGTGCTTCGCTTTTTAGCGTAATGCAAGACCACCATGATTGATAGTTGTAATGCGCTATCATCATCTTCATCACGTGTACCTTGTTTGCTCTCCTCATGATGATAATGACTCCCTCCTTCATTTGTAGCAGCTGTCCTCCTTCGTTTTTCCCCCTCCGTCATCATCCTCCTCCTCCATCATCTTCATTACTTTTCTCGAAATTCGCATGTCATCACATACATGTGTGTGTGTATGCAGTGGTGAGACGTACCACCGCGCAATCTTCTCAATTATACTGGCAATTTTTCCACAAGGAAAAATCCA
Organism: Callyntrura sp. NNG-2020; assembly: GCA_027744055.1. NCBI lineage: Eukaryota > Metazoa > Arthropoda > Collembola > Entomobryomorpha > Paronellidae > Callyntrura > Callyntrura sp. NNG-2020. The sequence goes on from JAHZNE010004074.1 coordinate 681, forward strand.
AGCTGTTTTGCCCATATTTTCAGCGCGTGCTTAAATACTCTCTCTGGGTCAGTTGTGTATACTACGGGATAGCAAGATAACATTTTTGTTCATCAAAATGTGTGTAAATATTTTTGTTATGAAATCACCATCTCTCTCTCTCTCGCGTGTAGTTGTCGTTGTCATGATATATGATAGATTTTAAAATAAATAATTATTTTTTTCAAATTCTTTTCTTATTTCACGTGTCTGTGTGTCCTTGTACTCATATAATCACCCTAGCTACCACCCTAATGTAAGAGGTAGCCATTAATCGATATTCGAACTGCGGCGAAATCCCTCACCAATTATTACGAGGCAGTCCTCTGTAAGCGCGCATCATCATCATCATCATGGTACCCCACCATTAAGTAGTTACGGGAGTAATGAACGACGTTATTCCCATTTTTTCTTCACTATTCATCACCCTCAGCCTTATACACTCTACAAATTAATTATTTTTGGGACGACACGCCTCCCTGTTTCGTATTTCATTTTTTTTTCTGGGCAAAAAAATAATCAGAGCAGAGTGCACAGTCCACGTAATCTCACATTTTTGGGTAAATTGTATGTGTACCCCCGCGCTGCTTGCGCGTGTGTGAATTTATTTAAATGAAAACAACATTTTGAGCAAATAGCAAATAAAGTGCGTATAATAATGAATTGTTGTTTGGGGATATATTGGGAAAATGATAGACTGCTGCTGCTGCTGTGGTAGATGAGATGATATATTATGAGGTTGGTCAAGGGGGGATATTATACGATGTTGTTGCTGCTGATGATAAGTCAAGTTGATCCATGAACCTGCTGTCAACATTGTTTTCGCATTTTTTCCCCAACCTGCACCATTATCCTGCCATCTCTCCCAGGCAGCAAGACACCTTCGGTGAGACAGATAAACGGTACCACGGTGTGATGTAACTCTGGGGAGTTGCTTCAGCGAAAAAGGAGGAGGTCGTTCAAAAATTTGCAAAAGCAGAAAATATTTGTTTAAAAGCGTTAAAGGCTGACCATTGTGACTACCCAACAATGTTTCTGACATTAACTAATTAAATGGCGTCGTCATTCGTCATCCATCATTATCATCCTCAAAACAACTTTATATGCTGTACAGGTTGTCCAAAACATCTTATACTGCGTCGTCGTCGTCGTCGTCGTCATTGTCCGTCGCTGTCCAACTTGATTTCGTACACGGCATCTCTTTAATCTAAAGCTACGTTGCTCATGTTGCTTTTTCAGAACAGTCACCACATGACCTAGTTTGCCCAGAAGTAGTAGCAGCAGTAGTAGTAGTGAGTCTGTGTGCTGCTTCTGTTTTTCCTCAGTCATCTCGTCATTATCATCATCATCATCATCATCACCATCATTATCTTCTATTTTTGAAGGCTGCCGTGTCTGCGTCTCTTTATTACATTTATTCTGGTACTCTACCTCAATTCATGTCAGGAGTATTGAGGAGAACATAAAATTTTAACCCGCAGCCTTCACACGAGTGCGGCGATGATGCTGATCAGATCACGATGATAGGGGTACACTTGCACGGACACGGACAGCACACACACACACACGCGTATACACAACAAGAGACGATGAAAACTCCCAAGACAAATATATTAATCTGTGTAGCTGATTGTGTGACTTATTATTTTTATGGACCGTCCTGTGTTTGTGTGTGTACTCGTCAACGTAAATGGCGAGCTGTGTGTGGACAGAGAGAGGATTCCAGACAAGAGACAAGGAGAACTTTTGTTTGTTTGTAGTAATGATGGCCTACTTGGCCTTGATAGTCTTTGCTGTATTAATATTTACTCTGCGTGGTCCTCTCCTTGTGAATTGGGTGATAAAGCGGGGCAGACAGGGAAACAAGCACAAAAATTGTTTTTTTTTTCAGCTGCAGCGACGATAACACAAACAGAATTGTCTTTTTGTGTCAAAGAGTCCACGTTAGAGATAGCTGGCAAAACTAAAAAAGACATTTTGGTGTAGTCAATCACGTAGAGTTTTTTGGAGGCGTGACGGGAGGATACCTCGGGCGTTTGTTTTGGGATGAAAATGGCTAACCAGCCACCCCACAACGGTCAGCCTATTGTGTTGCTTACCTTTCGTTTACTCTTTGACCTATGGATGTGCAGCCTGTACACGGTGTTCAGTCTTTTGGAAAATTTTTACCGCTTTTTCTATCCGGTCCGACGTAAAAGTTTGGATAAGGAGATCATCCTGGTAACGGGGTCCGCGGGAGGGATTGGGCGCGCCATTTGTCTGCAACTGGCGGCGAAAACGAAGGCAAAGCTGGTCTTGTGGGATGTCCGTCGGGAGGAAAATGAGCAGTTGACTGAAATCCTGCGTCAGTTTGGTACTCAAGCGTGGTCGTACCACGTGGACCTTAGTAGTCGCTCCCAAATTGCGGCTGCCGCGGATCTCGTACAGCACCAGGTGGGTCACGTCACGATTGTCATTAACAACGCCGGTATTTGTCATCCGGTTCGTTTCCTGGACGAGTGTCAGAATCCTAGTCTGATTGAACGAGCTTTTAACGTCAATGTTCTCTCCAACTTTTGGATCCTGGCGGAATTCCTCCCCCAAATGGTGATCCACGGACATGGTCACATTGCCACGCTAAGTTTTCTTGGCAGCTCCAGCACGCTCCCTTTTCTCAGCAGCTACAACGCTTCCAAGTTTGCCCAGTATGGACTCATGGCTACTCTTCAGGATGAAATGATCAAAGATCCCTGGCGGCCAGATATCAAGTTTACCACGGCTTTCGCCACCTTTACTGACACCACGTTGACTAGTGGTCAAAAGATTAGCTACAGGTATCTCAAAATTTGTAAAGAAACGCCATTATTTTGTACTTCTCAATCCCCTCCAACAACATATAATGTTTTCTCAATTAACCTGACCAACGGTGAATATGCAAATATTTTGCTGCAGGTATCCTTTCATCCTATCCACGTTGGACACCAAGTACGTAGCTAAATGTATGATTGAAGCAATTCAACGAAACAAGGAGACTGTCTACATTCCCTGGTACATGGAAACGTTTGTACTACTTCAAAGGTGAGTAACTACAATTTCAAACATCTCTATCAGTTAGCAGGCGGGGTATGATACTGAGTCCCAGAGACCCAATACTCAGGTCCCTCCGTGGTATCAGTTTGTATATAGCCACGACCATGCAATGTTTATAAATATATGGGGATGGATGACTGGTGGGAGGTTAGACCGGCAGTCAGACATATGCACATTAATATTTTATCAACTACGGAGAGCATTTTAATGCTGATGTAGTTTATGCGATCAGTATGTTTGTCTGTCTGTGTGTCTGTCTGTCTGTCCGTCCGTCTGTCTGTCTGTAACCACGATAACTCTTCAGGGAATTGACGGATTCCGCTGAAACTTTGCATGTAGGTTCCGTAGGTCAACAGAATATTTCCTATTGAAATGCAGACCGGATGGTCAAGTATGGCGGAAGTTATGGGTGTTGGAAGGTCACCGAGTACCAAAATTTTCAAAAAAAAATTTTTTTCTTCTAAAATGGTGTATTTAGTAAGAGATAAATTTAATGAGGATTTGGTTCATGCAGTCCGTATGTTTGTCCGTATATGTCAGTCAGTCCCCCTATCCATCGGTGTGCCTGTATGTCTGTAATCACGACAACTTTTGAGGGAATGCACGAATTTCGCTGAAACTTTGCAAATACCTACGTTAGGTCAATAACATATTTCCTATTAAAATTCAGACCGGAAGGTCACGTATGACGGGAATAATGGGGGTTCGAATTTCACCGAGTACCCAAATTTTCAAAAGAAATTTTTGAAATCTAAAAGTTGTATAACTAACTACGAAAACATTTTAATAATGATTTGGTTTATGTAGTCAGTATATTTGATTGTTTGACCGTTCCTCTGAGGTTCTGTCTGTAAACACGATACTGCACACTCCAACATGGGTTAACAACGTCAGCTCAAACTTGGCATATGTATACGTTAGATCAAAATAATATTCCCTATTGACATTCAAACCTAACGATAAAAAAAATGGCTCGCACCTGAGCTTGAATGGTTTGTAATATTTTCTCGAAAGTGAATAGGTAAATAGCTAACGTATTACTGCGATATGCGCTCCGTAGTTTCTCACGAAGGTAGATTACACCGTTCTTTTACTGGTAATGTTGAATGTCTATACACATATATATCTATTACATGTATCAATAAAATTATATCGGTATACCAATGTAATTGTACTTATATTCAGTTTCAATTTACTTTTTGGAAAGAAAGAAAGAAAACGGTAAAGATTTGATAACTTCGTCAGCAACTAAAATGCAGATAACAGCAGTTGACTGCATGTAATAAGGTTGTAAGTTGGAACATGTAAACGACTATATAACATTTAAATAAGTGTCAAGAGAGTATTGTAATTGTGCGACGTGCCTGCTTGCAGGCACTCAAGCATTTGGGTTGAAAAAGAGGACTTAACTTGCTAGTCTGTTCTGTAGAAAGAAAGAAAATGGTTGAGGAATGTTGCATGACGTTTACTTGGAAATGGTAAAGTTGGCAAGGAAAATTATATGATGTTGATAAAGTTGATAATAAAGTTATAAAATTCACTGTGTTTTCAATAGCAATGCACTTCTTTGGTCCTAGTTTGATTTTGTTATTTTTTCAAAAAAATCATTTCTGCACACCATCAGATTGCTTTTATGAACGATCATTTCATCTGTGAAAGCTATACTCATGCCAATTTATATGCAGAACACATGTCGTCGCGTTTTGCTTTTAATACAGAATTACAATTTTTATTATTATCATCGCCACACTCAAAAACTTCAAACAACTATAAATCACGAGGAAATTTTCTAGTATCGTGTATTGTGATGAAATTCGTAACATGTAGGTAACTACTTCAGTAACAACATGTATGTAACAAGAAATTTATAAAAATAATGCCATATAAATTAACAGAGTTTCTGATACTTAAGCCAGTGATTAAATTTTCAAAGTAGCGAATAGCCAATATGATACGATATATATCATACTACATTATATAATATACATAATAACAACAGAAACAGTATATGGAAAGTATAATAGGCACGACGTAAATGTTTAATGATTTTTTCGTTACACAATCTATGCTTCTTATCAACTTATCTTATGTATCGTATCCTGTAGTAATGAAGAGTGAGCGCCGATGAAGGGCATTTCAAGGCTTCGTGTAATCCTGTTTCGGAGTACTGCCAACAGTGGTGGAAATACCCAAGGATGATGATCCAGATCCAGTTCTAAAAAGGGTCACATTAAAAAAAGAGATATTCGCATAGTTTTAGAAAATCGTTACAATAACTAGCGGGAGTCACAACGACCGCTTTCTGACGATCAGTGACGATCATTAGTGCCTGGTAAGGTGGTAATTCAGTGTACTTAACTCGTTCTTGATGACAATATTAAGTTAGACAAAACACACCGTAAATAGCTGATAACTTACTGATTAACTGCGCCACCTGGAGCAGTTGCAGCTGGATTGAAGTTGACATGGACGTCGTACTTGCCAGGCTCCTTGAAAACGTTAATTAAGCATAATGTTTTTTCGTGGAAGTGCTGCTGGATGGGTGCTCCTAGTCCAGGAACGGTAGAAACTGTTGTTGGTGGCTTAAGGATGCCGCTTGGAGCAGAACGGCCAGGAACTGGTTGAGACGACATTTTACGCTGGTAATCGAGACAAGTTCGACTCAATTAGGAGCAAAGTGGAGCCAGGTCCAGTAATTCTAAAAAAAAACAATGTTGTTCCGTTGTTGTAAAATTAGGAAAAATTAAAGGCAAACTAAATTGGTTAGTGAAAAATATCTCAAATTAAACTACTTTTAGTTAGTTTTGATTTTTTTCCTTCTAATGGCTGTACTTTAAGGATGGCAGTGATGGAACACAAGAAGCGAATAAACTAGAAAAAATAAACCGTCTGCACGAATTTCATACAGAGAAATCTGAAATATCCTTATCTCTCCCCAGTATACTTGCAAGTAACCGTACAAGTTTGTACAAGAATTCAATTTCGTCTTTTCAGGGAAACGAACCAAAATATGTTAATTCAATTCATGAAATACAGGATTGAAAATTCAACTTTTACATTTCATTACTCGATTTAAGTATCAAGTCGATTTTGTGCCCACCACTTTTGTGATAAGGGAAAGAAATCAATAAACGCGATTATATCTACAATTTAAAGAATGCAAATGATTTCTTATCGATTTTGTATGATGCATTTCCTGTTGCATTCGAAGACAACGTAGCTGCCACACCGGTGTGTGCATTTTGATAGTTTTTCGTCTTTCATGCTTCTTATCGGTAGTAAGCGTGTGGGTCGGTACGTTGTTGGTGAAGCAATATAAGCAATCAAGTAATATGTTAACATGTATTCGGTCGAATGAAATGAATGTAACTCAAGTATACACATCCAAATCAATTATCGAAGATGACATGGTTGAGAATGAGATTCGTTTTTACCTCTTGAGTTGAATAATTTGATGGATGGTAAATTCAAGTGAAAAGAAATCCTTGGGTCTTGAGGGTGAATGGTGCAGGTTTTCACTCGGGAAGATATAAAACTTGTTTTTGTTATTATTCTAATGCAGTAAAACGGTTGCCAGCAAATGTGAATAAAAATACATAGGCTTTAACTACACATTTTACGGGGTTTAAAACGAAGTAGTTTTCAGGAAAATAACGATGGTAACCTGGAAAATATTTAATTTTATGCATTTTATGGGATGAATGAAAGAAATGAACACACACATAGAGACACATTTAAATTTAAATGCCAATTGAGAATAATGCCAATGTCTTTTATTTAAATCGAATTTCCATGGATAATAAACAAAGTGTATAAAATTTGATTGCTCATGTTTTCAGTTTTGAAGTTGTAAAATTTTCTTGAGTGCTTGGTCATCTATTGAAATTGAGATAAAAAATTTTGTTGTCCTAATGTTTAGGTAATTCAAATAAAACTTAACTAAAAACGTCCGGAACTTTTATTTTGGGAAAGACAAACTGTCAAATTGTCAGCGTAATTAATTTAGACGCGTTAAAATATTTACATCCAATTTATAAACTAGAATTGATTCCCGTAAACTTAAATAATACCCGAATATCAACACCAATATCGTCATTCATCCTCCAGTACACAACAAAATGTTACCGATGATGGATGAGATTCAATGAAGTTGATTCAATGAAGTTGATAATTAATGATTTTACTTCCAAGTAGAATATTGTTTTCCTTTGTCAGACTGATCATTGTAAAGAGATCTACGCAATGAAACATTAAGCTCTCCTCTTTCTGTCACCACCATCCATATCCTCATCATTATTACACTGCAATAATGATCATCCCAGATTCGTACAACAGCCTTGATTTACAGAGTCTTGTAACATCTGTGTCAAGTGAATTAATTTAGATCAGCTGTTGGCTTGCATTCTTTTGTAAGGTACGCACAGTAGTAGTAGTAGATCCAGTAGAAAAATAAAGTTTACTCGTACGCACACAAACACATGGGAATGTACTTGTGCGAAACAAACTCAAGAAGTGTAACAGACTGACATAAAATTCGTTACCACCATGAAAAGGACAGTAAATAGTTTTGCAAGCGATAAACTTAAAGACGGATTTGTTTTCTACGATGAAACATGTATTTACACTTCTAAAAAGAAACAAAAGGTATGGAAGGTTGTTAACAACGATGATTAAAAAATGAGACCAACAATTTGGTAAATAACATTGTATACGTATAATACGTGTATTCCATTTGGAATAAATAAATATATCATCCCGAGTAGCAGTACTAGCACCGCCTTCTTTCTTGCAAAATCTCTGTAATAATAAGATTGATTACTTGACACCATCGCACACACGTGGTCATAAAAAATTATGAAATATTTGGAGCTCTACAAGCTACACATCAACTGTCCTTAACTTCACTAAGAACGTAAAATTGCATGTCTTTTAAGGCAAAGCAGACGCTTCATTAAAACTGTTATATCAGTAGGTTGTTGCCAATGTGAAATTGTTAGGCTGGCATGAGAAACGGAAAAATGTTTTGTATCCTTCACTGCAGTAGAACGGAAGATCCTTCGTCAAATTAAAATACGTCGCCAATCGTTAAAATAGAAAATTTGCGTTGCCGAGAGTCTGTTCTTGTCAGGTTTAAAAGTGACGAACGTCGTACGCCTGTTGTAATGATTTAATGTAACCATCGTGGATCTTCGTTATAAAGTCTGAATCATTCTGAAAGGATATCAAAATAAAACAGTACATGATATTTCCACCTTTGTATAAAAACATTGTATCTTATGCACATATGGTTACAGCGCTAACCTGTACTAAATATAATAATGCCTGATGCAACTGATCTCTTGTGAGCGGAGTTGGTCTCAAGTTTTGTGAAGCAACCCCAGCACCATCATAATATCCCAGACCTTGTTGAGAACTGCACCGGGTTCCACTCGCAGATACAAACTCTCCTGTGGGGGTGGTAAATGTTGATTCGCTTTCCTACAAAAGATGGTTTCACCAAGATAAGCGAACGTTACACTTACACGCTGAATTTTACTAAATTTAACACTTCCATTAAAAGTGGTGTGTTATCTATATCTGTGTATCACCTTCCTCAGTGAAGACGACCGATTAAGTCTCCAGGTCAGTCTTGTTTCATTTACGCCTGGAATGTTTTCCGTCACAAGAATCAAATTAGACGGTTCGATGCTTTGTAGAACTTCCCGCAACTGCTCCGGGTCGGTCTCGTCCACACTTTTACCTACAATATTGTCTAATATTGAACGTTCCACTTCACCATCCACATTATTGCAAACCGATTCCTGCTGTTCAGAGGTACATGGAGAGGAAGATGTCTGGAAATTGTCGTAGTCGTTTTTATCTAATCCAGTAGCTACAACATTATAACATTATACAATAAATTACAATTTAAAACACTCCTGTCATGCAAACGAAGAAACTATTAATTTTCGTGTGTCCTTAGTCCTTACGCAAGTTAGGTATGCCCAGAGTTTGCATCAATTCATTTTGAATTGCTACAACCGAACTATCTGATCTTTTCATATCTCGTTCCAACTGCTCTACAGTTCGCATTTGATTCTGTTGCGGTATTACCGCTGCGTTGGGTGGAAAACTCTTGGTCACTACAGAAGACGTTGACTTTGAGGTAAGTACAGTAGGTCCGTCATCGCCTTCAGTTCTACTTCTATTGTTTTTCTTCTTTAAGTGTTCCGGCGTTTCTCTTATTGTCATGTTCACGAATTGATCTAATACCGAATTTCCTTTGCTTTTAGGCGTGTGTTGTGGTTGCTGTTGAGGCGTAACACGAGGTGATTTTTTACTATTATTGTAAGCATTGTTGAGCGGTTTTGAGCTTGGAGCGACAACGGTGCCTGCAGCAGCAATTTGTCGATAACTGACCGGTGTTTTACCATTCATCAATTTTTGTTTGTGCTGTACAATATAAAAGGTATTGGGCATTTATTAGTGACCTTTAAGCAAGATGTATAGCATAGCATTAGGCAGTGTGGCTCTTAATTCCTCAATTTTGGAATGTAGTAGCAGCAGCAGCAGTAGTAGTAGTAGTAGTAGTAGTAGTAGTAGTAGTAGAAGTAGCACCTTTGGAGTTTTAATTTGTGGGCTTGACTCGTGTAGCATTTGTGACTCCAATTCCTCAGCGGTCATAACTTTGGCCCCTCGCAATTTATCCTTGCTGGAAGGAATTTCCTTCTGCAAAGTTTAGAAAAGCCGGGGTAAGAAAGCAAATTCAATTTCAGAAACACGTCATTTAACCTGACAATATGTGTATACCTTTCCCTTTTGCAGAATTTGAAACAGCATATTGCCTGCCTGCTGTCCAGCGTTGTCGTTAAAAGGCCACCTCTGCATTGGACCACCCAGTTGGCCATCAAGCACTTCTCCTTCAAACTTCAAGCCCATTTTCCGCAGAATATTTGCTGACTTTACGCAATCCTGCGGTTCGTAAAACCATATACAATGGATGGCCTGTGAGCCTGCAGTTCACGGACACCAAAAACAGTAGACATGTTCACGCTATGTTTATTTACTCGTTGCATAGTTTACACTATTTTAGTTTAGCCACCCCACATTAAAGCTCATCTACATAACTCCGAACGACGTTTAGTGCTATTGTTTGTGGCTGCGTGTGGACAAGCAAACTTACCGTCTACCAGCTCATTTTGTAAATCTTCTATTGATCTTAACAGTAGATATGGTTGATGTAATACGACTTGTCCGTCTGGTCCAAACTTTTGCAGAAAATTATTCGCATTTTTGCGGTTCATCACAACAAGGCCATACTTTGGTGATATATTTCTAAACAAAGAAAAAAATTCAAAGTAAATTAATATCACGCTCAATACATTCTAGTAAAAGAAACTATGCAGCTTAATAATAACAACAATAATTGTAATCATTAATGAGTGTCTGCCTGCAACCAAAATCTCAAACTGTACAAGAAAAAAGAACAGATCATTTTATTGTTGCTTGCTGTACGTAAATAAAAGGTTACTTGTACACATTTTAGGTATGTATTACATATATTACAGTCATGGCTTATTACAGATCACAAACTGTATAGGACATGATGATGACGGGAGTACATTTGCCTTGTAAACGGCTGTACCAGACGCTCTTTGAGGGAATGAATTGCAAAATGCCCCGAAACAGCACCATGAATGATCGGTTGTACCAACACGGCAAGAGTCTCTATATGTTTCAATTATGATCCACGGAACCCTACACTGTCATTATCTGTCAAATAGTTGCAAATCCGCTACTTTTGACTTTTAACACAAAACAGACGTCAATAAGACAAACAATTGCCCAGTTCACAGAATGCATAAATGTACCCAAATATGTCCCAAATACCCTAATCAACGCCTGAGAGAAAGATGGTTAGAAACTGTGGTAACACTGCATTATTATCATATCATTGCCCCCTTCTATTTTCTCGTGCACGAACGAACGAAATCATGGGAAGCGCCCGCATGAGACTTGGAAAGGTTAACGCATATTCTGTAAAATTCACCCTTCGGAATTTTTATCTGCTCGAATACACGTGATTGACAATGAATGTGACCGTTTACATCGTATCGCCATAAGACTCCCCTCTGTCGCACACAAAGAGCAAGTAAACCTGCATAACAGGAAGAACTCTATCAACTGTCTGCGAAAATGTAAAACCTTGAAACGAAACACAAGTCTACATATTACCTACAAAATTCCAATCCTGTGACACACGTTTGCTTTTCTACCCGGAAAAAATTGCGAACTTTCATTTAAGTTCAAATATTTGTTTGTATTTGTGGGCATCCATTCCATCATTCAATCATCCCTTCTAATTACCCCTTCTTCAAAACGGGTGGTAACGTTTCAATGGTCGCCGCCGGTCGCCTAAACAAACTGCGTCATACTTGTTACACAGTCATAATACAAACAGTACAGCATGCTGAAAATATACAAAATTTTTAAACGGTTCCGTGCTGTGGTGGGGGAATTCAAGAGCGGTCGGCATTTCATTCTTTAGTAAATAGATCGCACGGAGAATGAAACTTACAATTGTTAGAGTAGGACCAGAAGTTTATCATTTTGGTGGATATCAATACTTGACAATTGACAATACTTAAGTCAGATTGGTATAGCAGAGATAATAGGATGAGAACTGACCAATAAGTATTACACCGGTGCACCTGTTGCAACATTTATGACTTACGTCGTCCGTCGCCCGATAAAAAAATGCTGCTTTCTAAAGCTTGCAGCTGTTGTGTTTTTCGCCTTTTAAAAATATATATATAAATTCTTTTTTTTTAACGTTGTTACGGATACAAGTATACATGATGCAACAAACTTTAACAGCACCAGGCTAGCTGGTCCTAAAAACAGAAAATACAGACATGTAGCAGTGTATGGTTGTATGCATGTCAAAGAGTTTTCCTTTTCATTCGTTGTATGCACTAGATAAATGTTTCTATTCTATTAGATTGGCTAGACTGTTGCAATAAAATTATAGCATACTTCGGTAGGCGGCAAGATCGAAGAAAGATGTTGAAGATTAGAGGTTTTTGTTCAAAAACCATGTTCAATAGCATATTCTCTTTTTCTATTCAGATCTAATTTTATATTTTCTGGTTATGCTTATTGCTCATACTTGTCAAATATATCATTGTCTTGAATCTTGATATTACTATACCGAGCCACATATGTATACAATAAACCCAGCAGGACAGAGCGTATCAAAGTAGCGAAGCGTCTTCCGAGGAAAACCGATTTACATATGAGTATCTTTTGGGAAAAAGGGTTCCACAATTGTCAGCAACTCTCAAATAAACCCACGTTAAATGAATATAACGGTCACACAGATTTTTAAATTAAGAAAAAAATTTCGGATACTTTGCCAGTATCAAAAATAAAAATAAAAGCATTTGCCGCATTTTATAAACTTTACAATAATATTTTGAATTGTAACGGCTGATATTGTCAGATTTGAAAAATGACATTCGTTTCAAATCTTTAAAAACTTAAATAACGTTTTAACCTACTCAACAGACTCATGATAGTCATGATGAAACTTAGTATACTAAACGAAATTTAAAAAATTGATTTTTTTTGTTTTACCGAATATACCAATAAAATATTTGGCATAGAAAGGATTGATTACTGATTATGATACTTTCACCCTGCAATGCTCGCAGAAAGTAAAATTTGTAAGTGGTTTAGTTCAAAAGTTTAGTTAATTTCGTATGAATTTTTAATTGTTCGTTTATCCAATCACCCTCTTCCCTCCCCTTTAGTGCCCACAAAAATGTTTAAAAATTCAAAGTATTCACTTAAAAAAATGACCGGGTTGTTATAATTTAACAAACCACTGTGTATAGACGTATTTTTTACCAGACTACTCAACTACTAAACACCGAAATAGTCGGTCGGATTAAACATCGGTTAATAAAACTGCATTGCGCACAGACACACAGACAGACGGACGGAAGAACATACGAACGACAGCGTTTGTAAATTCACAGGACAGCTTTGCAGTGAAAAGTGTAATGCTATTCTTGTTTTATGTTTATGTCTAACATACGGCTCTACAACACATGAAATGTAGCTATTTGATATTAATCGAACCGGCGATTACCACAAGTGTTCCACGTGTTCCAATATGTCATTGTAGAAATTTTGGCGTCAGGAGGGGTTTTTCATACTTCAACTAAAATTCCCAATATGACTGTTTACCCTGGATAAATCAGGATTCGTGACTATAGTGATATAAAAACACTTTGCCGACGTCTTTATATCGATTTGTATCCATACTGGCGTTATGACCAGTATCGTACATCAGCTATCAAATCAACGTCGCATTTTAAAGGTAAAGTTTCATAAAGGTAAATAAATTTATGATCTCCATGCACAGACAATATTCCGCTAAAATCTTACCATTTTAAACCCCACCGTTACGCTTTTTTAACATTAGTAAATGAACAATATAACATTGACGTCACCTTACCCCTACAGGAGTAACGTACTTTCAGAATGATCCCTTGCTTTACCATCTCCTTCTAAAATTAAAATCAAGATACGTTAAGTCGCTTTGGTTGATAAAAACATACGGAACGTATTAATTTTTCTCGATTCGTTCTAGTCTTGAAGCTGGATGCATAGCACAGTCGACTAACTTCATTCCTACATGGCAAATGTTGGTGAAAAGTTAAATGCTGCTTTTAGCCATGCTACAGTAGCAATATTAAAAAGGTCAATGCAATTGCGGCAAACGAAAAAAGTATTGTACTTCAATGTGGCTACTAGTGGTAACATGTGGAAACATTATAAATCAATAATGGCTGGATGGAGTGAACTTTGTGTCATTAATGATGACTCAACTTGTACACCGAAACATTTGATATTTGAATGAATAGACCTAAAAGAAGTACTATTGCGAAGTACACGACAAGAATTACTATAAAAACACTAGACGTGTTAAAGCTTCTTAATTAAAACACGAAACGGACATATAAACGTTTTCTAATGTGTTCTTTCGATTCCCTTCTGTTAGCGTATTAACAATTCCGTTTAATAATGGTGTCTTGTGCAGCGTTTTCATCCGCAACGGTGAGTACATCAGTGTACGAGGTGGGGCACACGCACACATCTACTCTAAAGTCGTATGTGCTCTTTACTGCACAGGGGCTTTTGGAGAAACAAATTCTTTCTCTAAAACGCGACGTGCTGCCAGCGCAAAACACTTTATGTCAAAGTGTGTACACGGTTTCAACTTCGCCAGCTCGACGTCCCTCAAATATTTAAGTGTACTTTAAAATTAAATCTGTCCCAGATTGTGATGTTGTTATAAATATTAAATGCATTATCTACTCCATTTGTATGTTCATACGGAAATATCTACCGGGAAGGGAAAGCATCTCCTACGAGTACTAATGACTTGAGATATGCAGGTGCAGGACACGACCATCAGTAAAAGCATTTTTAAAAAAAACCTAGCAAGTAGCAGTTTCACTACTTCAATCATGTCTTTACTTTGATTCCTCTCTTCTGCACACTTTTAAGTGGTTCGAGTTTCTTCAAAAAGCTGTTTGGCGAAATGCGGTAGATAAAGTGCTAAAAAACTGTGTTATTATTATCATGTAAGATAAAATAGAGCAACCAACCGTCCCACCGTCAACGTTACCTTCTCCCACATTGACTACACATTTCTGTTGTCACCTCTGAAGTAACAACTAAATTAAAATTAAAAAGAACGACTTTATACACGCCAGACATGACTGATAGTTACGCTTAATAGTTAACTATACAGCAGACAATTTTCATGAAATCACAGTTCCCAGTGTGCTCCACTTTCTTGCACGTGCCCAGAAAAATGGTGAAGACACTGGTGCCGGGGTGCCTCTTTCTGGGTGCTTGACTGACAGCCAGCCTGATGACTTGACGACCTTAACGGCTTATGTTGCATAGCATTGCATACATTGATGACTCGCTTGGCTGATTGTTACTGTCACTAGTAGTGTGCTACCATTAAAACAATTATTACACAATTACGGAGAGCAACTAATTGAACGAGGACATGAGGAAGATATTATATTCCCCATTAAAAATCTAAATTACGGACGCAAATGCTCCAACATCAGGATCAGGACGTGAGCAGGAGCCGGATATTATTATACCGAGATCTTGCATAACGGTGCTAATGACAAGACAAAGAGAGTTGGGATTTGGCAAAGCAAGAAAAAAATTATAAAAAAAGTGATGGGAAGATGACTCACATACTTAGATGACCATAATGTTATTGGAAAGACGTAAGCAGACAGGTCGGGTGGTGGTGATGGTGAGCGGAGCGTTGTCGTCGTCGACAATTTAAAACTACCATAACATGATATAGAGGGTTAGCCAAGAAAAAATAAATAAATAGCGTGATATATTATTATCCGCCTCTCTCTCTCTCTCCCTCTCTGCCACCAAATACGTCCGTTGTACGAACAACTTGTGTAAGAGAAGACGAGCTGAGAAAAGATTTTTTTAGTTGTAAAAATGAGTTATAAGGAAGTGATTGGATTATAAAAAGACAATTTTATTTTCTACCAGAAACTACTGCCGCAATTTTTCCTCCACACACACACACACACACACACACACACACACATACACACAGACACATGGCATTCTCTCGAACTAGTTCACATGTGATATAGGAACAATACGCTTCTACGAACGGGAACATTAATAAACCCGGGTGGCAAACAACCGGAACCGCACACCCTTAAATCCGCTCTATCTCTTTCGTTCTAAAACCGGGAAGGCTACCCCGGACCCGTTTTAATTTCAACCCAGAAGCATTATTATCTCTTTTAGATACGGCGTCCGTTGGGAAACAATAAAATCCTGTATGACGAGGACAAGTCAATAAAGTAAAAATCACCGTCTTCAAAACCAGTCAATTTCCTCGTTCTTATTACCCTTTACGAGGGACGATAAAGTTGTACATTTTAACAAGAATATTACTATTATATGGCAGTACTAAAATATCACGGGTGATCGAACGTATTCCAACGGACATGCAGGGAAAACGGTAGCAGAGGAGCAACAGTAACGGGGAAAACGTTAAGGAGCTCAAAACGAGTAAGGAAGGAGGCCCACGAGAGAATAAAACCGATGATTAGTTACACTTATCATTTTATCTTTTCATAACTTACATGCAAAAAGAAACTAGAAGAGAGAGAGAGAGAGAGAGAGAGAGAGAGAGCTTGTATCTAAGTGTAAAAAGCCAGTAACGTTGTGCAGGATTCCCTAGAATACTCGAGACGCTTTTTTTGCATGCATGGCATATAT
The DNA here is from genome assembly GCA_027744055.1 of Callyntrura sp. NNG-2020. NCBI lineage: Eukaryota > Metazoa > Arthropoda > Collembola > Entomobryomorpha > Paronellidae > Callyntrura > Callyntrura sp. NNG-2020. The sequence continues at coordinate 17,100 of JAHZNE010004074.1, forward strand.
GCCAAATAATCTTTTGCGGCTCTGCCACTAATTTATGTATTAAGCAAATAAATGGCGTTGAAGCTTGTAGAAATAAAAAGGGGTGAGAGTGAGAGTATACACACAAGAGTTTCAATTTTAATAGATGGATGATTTTTTACGACGAGTTCAAAACTGTTCTTTCTTATTCCGAAAAATGGCAAGTAAAAAGTACCATCGCCAGTTGGTATATTGCCATATTTCAATATATACCGTGCCGCCACCACAGCCACTACTCAAGTTGCTAGTGGAGTTGAGTTCCATTATAAAAAAAGTATCGCCGGTGTGGTGGATTGGAAGCGGACCAGTTGTGTACAGCGAAAAATTAAATTTATCTGCTACGAAAGAACGAAGCAGTAAACAATCCTCCTCCTCCACCACCTCCTCCATCATAGCAGCTATAATGGTAATAACAACAAGTGTATGGAAAGCATCAAAGCACCATCATGACTGTCGCAGTATCAGCCACAAAAAAAGAATAAACTGTAAGAGAACCTAAATAAAATAAAAATGCGGGGAAGTAGCGAAATGTCCTAAGCTTATCACATCACATGCCTCTCTGTTATCCCAAAAATACATGTTTTCTAAAAGGATGTGTAGAACCACTAGAGCCCCACATTTTTTGCATAATTACGGCAGCATATTTTCTTATTTGTTCTGAGCTCAATTGATTGCATAAGGACTAAAGTGCTTATCATCATCTCCACCACTACATGGCATTCCCAAACTCGACCAAGATTCAAGAAACACAGACAAAGTCGTATAGAGAGAAGAAGAGACATGCTAAGAAATAATCCCTATCTCAGCCAGTTGTTATAATTACGATGATGTGATGATTATATATTGGCCTATTAGGTAATATCTTCACTCCCACTCCAACTTCCACACTGCTACTTGACTACTGTTTTGGTAACAGTATCAGTACAAACAAAAACTCATGTTCGAATACAACGCAGTGATTGTGGAGGGAGTAAGAAAAGCCTCTCTCTCTCTCTCTCTTTCTTCTCTTCTCAATGGAGTTAGCGGAGGCAGTGCTGTTGCATTCCGGATGATAGCATGGTGGAAGCAGCGACGCAACAGTGTTTTGTTATTATTATGCCACGATTTTTTCCTCTGTCCTCTTCTCAAGCCTGTGTACCAACAGTTACGTATACCTACGAATAGTGGCAAAATAAGTTATTACAACAATCCTTGAGGCTCGGGTAAACAAACTCCAACACCACCACCGCCATCATCATCATCACTAGCAGCAGCATCACCGCCACTACTCCAAGTTGATATCCGAGGATCCAGAAAATGAACTACAAAAAAATGAGAGAGAGAGAGAGAGCGAGCGAGAGAGAGCAACCAAAAAAGAAGAAAGACAGGGAAGATAAGGAAAAGCGATGATGATGAAGAAACTTTGGTGCAGCAGGAGCAGCAGGAGTGTACGAGAATGAAGATGATAATATTATGCACTAACAAAATATAAATAATCGCATCATCAACACCACCATATCGCCGTCGCTTTCTATACTCCTCCGTGTGTCGTCTTTGTGGACGTACCAGTTATTTTTTTATATCCTCCTCCTACAGAAGAGGAGTATAATCATCGTCGTGATCATCCTGATGACGATCATTATAGGTAAATTCCCTTCTTCAGGATAACGACAACAGGGAAGTGAGAATAATACACCAAATAGGCACGCATCGCATGGCATTAATGCATGTATACTGGCGAAGAGCGCACAGACAGGCATTATTATTTACCCGGTGTGTAGAGGAGTCGGTAACGCGATGGAAGATGAGAGTGTCGTCGTCGTCGTCGTCGTTGCTGTACGTACATTGCTTGCACGCACGCACATAACACGAAACATGAGTTGAACTCAAAAAGTTTTTTTAACGGCACCATCACCATCATCATCATCAACGTCGTCGTCGTCGCCACCACTAGCAGTGATACTGCTGCTGGTGCAAACATATTTTTTAAAAAGTTTGGAGAGAAAAGTGATTCAATTTTTGTATCTATCCACTGTGACATCAGCACCAGTGTTCTGCTCCCACCACCACGACTGACGACGACTACTGCGAGGACTAGTCAGTCAGCCAGTAGTCAAAAGTCGTCATTGTCGCCCTGGTCGTTCGTCGTGGTAGTCGTGGTTAGTTAGTTAGTTAGTTCGTTTTCGCCGTGAAGGCTGCTGCACATATAGTGTGTGTCTGTGTGGAAGGGGTTTGTCTTATCTGCCGAGTGTGTGAGTAGCATTCTTCACCTACGCGACAACAACCGTTTCGTTCGATGTGTTTCTGTTGTACTTCAAACTTAGCAGACTGAAAGTGAAGTCAAACGAGTGGAGTAGTGGTAATGTGGTAATAACGTTAGTGATGTGACATTAGAACTACCTGGTAATGTAGATATAGTGCGAGCGTGCACACGACTTTCGAGCGCATCGTTCTCATATCATTTTATCGGACGGGAGAAAGATATTAATATTTAATCATATGTCAACATGCCTACCTATTAAAATATACATACACAAATATATAAATTTACATAGCATATTATTTTACAACATAACTATGAGCAGACATACGAGAAAAAAATATTAAAAAAATGAAAACGGCACGAATAGAGCTGTAAAAATAGCAGTGGTGGTTCGTAGCTGGGAGTAGAAACTGTAGTAGTTGTAGTAGTCGTGTAGTAAGAACGGTTCGGTTATTAATCGAGATATTCTAGATTGGGGTATTACATTACAATGGAGAGCAGCAGGAGGAGGGTGACGTTGTACATTATCTCTGTCGTGGGCAGTGATTGATAAAAAAAACCTACTGCTGCTGCCTCCCTTTTCCTCCCCCGGATAAAAGAGACCACCGGTGATCAAATAGATTTCTATGCTGCAGTAGCTCTACACAAGTGAATGCATAAAAAACAAAAGTAAATTGTGCCCAGCCCTTGTAGCGTAGGTTTTAGTATAAAAAAATTTATGATATTCTGTGTGTCAACCAAATTTTAAAGAAAAAGCAACTTGCTGGTGTACAGTTACTGGGAAATGCTACTGCTATGTGGGTGAACCACTGGAGAAAATTAAAGAGAGGCCTTAAAGAGAATAAGGGAACTATCCACGATTGAAACAATGTGCCAATATAAAAATATGCAAATTGCATTTTAACCCTTAAGACTAATGTACGTCAACAAGAACTTTAGTTTAATTCAAGTGGAGTTATGACTTGACAATAAAAAGTAGAGTTGTGAAAGACATGGAAAAAACCACACAGAAATTATTAAAGCGATACAAACTTTTGTTTAAATGACGCGCTGCATTACTAGAGACGATTTTATCGGTTTCATCGTCCCCCCGGTCCTGGCAGGAAGGGGGCAACGGGGCAAGACAAGTCATATTTCATTCATCATTACGGTCATTTGGTCAATGGTGAAACAGTGACGTGAAATGTGGACCTTAGTGCAGACAGACATATTCTGCATTGCATTATTGTTATTTACGCGTCAAAATATAGCATGTGCATAGAAACGTGTTTGTTTGTGTATATGCGTATCTGAACTATGAAAAATAAAAATACAATTTATTTAAGGATCGCCTATCAGTTTGAGTCTCTCTCTACCCCATAGAAAATGTGCTAATAAATTGGGTACTTACCGCTCGTATAAAAACAGGCAGCCAACAGTATCAGTCTTATCCTGGAAGCAATCACCGAACGTCAAAAGAAAGGGACATAGGAAAAATAAGACACGATTTTAATTTATTGCCGTTATACGCTATGGAGAAATAATGGTTAGTTACATAATTATTTTGTTTTCATTGTAATTACACAATAATGACAACGGTTTAAAAAAACAATATTGACTGTTATTTATTTAGAAAAACTGAACATTAAAAACATGTTTTGAACAGTGCAACAGTTTAAAATTTAAATAACATATTGTCTTGGATCATTTTATTTAAACTATGTTTTCTCCATAAAATATATACAAAGGAAATTACATTTCCAAACATGACCAAGTTTTAAGTATCGTTTTAGTGAGCTTACCCATGATTGAGTTACTGAGTTGTACCGATACACGGCGACCTGACTAGCAGTCCCGTGCAGTTTTGTGAAGGTCGGGTCAATTCTCCGAAGTGCCGTTGAGTTAAGTCTATTAGATTCTTCATCGTCGCACATTTCACAAAAACCTCCACTCTTATCAAATAGCACAAAATGGTCTACTCACAAAATTATATTCACAGTTGTCCAATGACGGCGTCGCGTTCAAACAATTAATATTTAAAAAATCGATATATTCACTAACGGCGGCTAAATTAAAATAAATCGCGCCAAATTTAAAACGGCAAAAAAAATATTTAAAAAGAGTTTATTCCTAATTATTATAGTTTATATCATTGTAATTATTATAAAATTTAAATAAAATACGTTACAAATTAACCACTAACACTTCTTACAAAAGAGTTTCGTATAAGTATACCTTAACTTACTTAGAAGACAACTCACTTACAATACGCGTTGTATTCCCTCAAATAAGCTCACCTCCATGTAAAATCTGCACACAGATGATACACTCTGAAAGCCCCGAAAAGTTGAAAGTCGCTCACACAATCGGCAGCACTTCGCTTGAAAAAGGGTAGGTGGCTTTCTGTGTCTCTGCTTCGACTGTCGACTGAACAACGTTGTTGGCTTGTTGTCCTTTGTTCCCTCATGCACTGATCGTTGATCGGCAGCGCTCTGCACGAAATAAATATTCTGAATGCCGTGCACACTCTGCATACAACCACTAACAACCAATAAACGAATTGAGTCGCTTTACTTTCCTACTTGCTCTCGATGTTACCTACTACTACGTGATGGCACGCAACTTGTTTATTTTCGCTTTCCGTCAACAACTCTTTCCCTTATGTTATTGGGAGACATATCGTATAAAATGTACGCCGAACAAAACTACTTGTTGTGGCAATGCTTACTTAAAATATTATGGGGAAACTGTACAAAACTGATGGTACTCAAATTTTCCGGGGAAAAGAGTTTCCCTTTTGATAATGATGATAAAATAAGAGTATTCTTATCGCGAGATGTTACTACGCTGGAATCGAAATATTCAAATGACCTTTATGTCAGTAGATGAAAAATTTTTATCCGGAGGGAAATTAAGTTTAAAAACGTTTTTTCTCCTTGCGCTCCCTCGTTCCACATTTTTTTTACCTGTCAATATCCTAACCGGTGGGGCGGATGCAGCCGTAACTTATAACAAACTGAAGGTGTTGTAATTTCTTTGCAGTTTAAATCCTGGCCAGCACTAGGCGGAGAAGAGTAGACCCGGAGTCATCAACAGCAGTTGTGTTGAATATAGTAGTGACTTGAAATTGGGGATTCTGTTCTGCTTCTGTTGTTGCAAACCATACGTGAATAAACTGAATACGGAATTCTCCCTCGGTGAAAAATTCACTGTTCCCATTTAAAATTCTCGACTGTGAGGTTAACCAAAACCGCCAAATGAATGAAACAACAGCGAGATGTATGAACTTTACACACGGGTGTGTCGCCTTGTACCTATCTATTCATCGTTCTTCGTACAACTTGTTTTCTACAGAGGAACACGCGGATTAGCACCAAGGAACGCGACGATGCGATGCCAACTACCAAAAACTAAATTGCACACACGCTAAAAAGAAAAGCTAAACGGCATCAATAATTCTTTCTCATTGTGCTCGCGAAAGACATCCTTCACATCATCCATAATAAAAGGACTCTTTAACTGGAAAGCAGAGATAAGATACACACCCCAGAAAGGAAGACGAGGAACAAAAAAGAAAAGTGGGCAAAGCTTATGAATATTTTGTCTTTGTGTCTCCTTCTTTCATTTGCTTCTCCCCTTCCCATTTTACCAGTCAACGACTTGTGAGTACGAGACATATTGCAAAAGAATGGTTGACACGAATTCCAGAAAGAGTGATGTCATCACACTTCCGTTTTACCCTCGCAGGTAGAACAGGTCCATCGTCTACTACATACATATTTCATTTTGTTATTATTGGGGAAGAAATACACCGACAGGCAACACTGCACCGCGTTTCCCAGTTTCCGTGTAAAAATAATACTGGACCATCACAAAATGAAAAACACAAGTTACTTTCTATCAAGTTTGGACTTTAAAAGAAAACATCACCCTTTCATCCTGTAGGAGTGACATTATGCCAGAACCAGGAAAAGGACGACACTGTCAGAAAATAACGACGGGAGGAAAGTTACCGTAATTATTGTAGCCACCAAACGAGGACGCCAATTATAAGCAGACCAGGAAAATAATTGTTTCAACCTGGAACGCATAATACAGAAAAAACGTGTTTGGGTTGGGGTGGTGGTGGTGATGTGCGCACATATTATTAATAACCTTCTGTGTGCTGCACTGTACCTCTGATGACTGTGTTTGTAGTGTGGAGATAACTCCCTCCCCACCCATACATATCTTTCTTCTTGTCTGACTTTGCCGAGGAGGAGGAGGAGGATGATGACGATGTAAGCAATACAACTAGCTCAGATATAAAATGGGAAAAGTAATTTACTGTCTTTGAAATAGCGGAGTGTGAGTGTAGTAAAATAATATAAAAGTGTAGCAGCTGCAGTGCAATGATAACATAACTAACAACGAATTTGTTGTTGAGGAATGCATTGTTATTAGATATGCACATACTTATTATTTCAGCTTTCTCCTGTAAATGCAAAAGTAACGAAGAGGATTCCACACGCACACACACACACACACACACACACACACAAGCAGACACCAGCAAAAGAGAAGAGAGGAGCGAAAACGTTAAATTGTTGTTACTTGCCATTTTCTTGGTTCGTTTTTCACTTGTTCCTCCGCAGAGCCAGAGTAGATATTGTTGTTTGGTTCGCTAGCATTACGTATAATGTTTCCCTGGGGGCTGATTACGACAACTCAACTCCTGCTGCATATTATTCAACTACCACGGCCACTATTTCTCCTCCCCGTATGTATAGATTGCTATTGTGTACGATTTCCGCAGACTAGCAAGTTTTGCCAATATCGGGCTTTTGGCAAGAAAGAAAAAACTCCATCTTCACAAACATGTTCATCGTAGGAGTCGATCGGGGGACTTGTCTGTGAGTCTGTAGGTTAGGTAATGGGAGAGAAGCGTATAAAATGTAAGCTGATTTTGTTTCTCTTTCGCCCTCGCCTCACACACACACACGCAGACATATAGCATTCTTCCTGTCGCTGATGTTGAATTACAGAGACGTCGACAATCTCACTGGAGTATTTTTCTCTCAATCGAAAAAATAGATAACCACCTCCTGTGCTTGTATTTATCAACATGCTGCCATTAGATCGGTAACAGACGGCACAGTAATCTCATTTTTTATAGCAGACAAAGCTACTCCGGTAAATGCCGGGAAAGATTTTTTTTGGTAGACGGCTTATTTCTTATTTTTGGGAGGATATAGGTTGCCGTTAACAGCATTATCAAAAACACCACTCGCACTCCGCTCAACCACCATTACTGTGATAAGAGGCATAAAGCTGATAATACGATAAAATTTGATATGTTGACGAAACTAGTTGTAATCCTTTCCACGAAGTGTTTCTAGGGAGTAGAAAGAAGACAAAGTGTTTCGTAGTCTTCGTAGTTTTTGATTACTGCTGCTGATGTGATGATGATGACGACGATAATGATGATGATGATGGGATGTGTGTCTGTGTGTACTAACAGACTCGACTTGTGTAAAAAAGCAAAACGGAAGCCATGTACAACAACCTGTTGCTCGGCTTTAAAAAATGTGTGAAGGAACAAAAGTACAAGACAGGGAAAAAGAGAAGGAAACTGAAGCAGTCGAGAAAAAATCGGTCTGGGTGGAGGTAGTAAGCGGTAGCATGGGGGATTTACATGAAATTGTTTTTTATTCTTTGTTGGTCAACATTGAAGGAGGCCTTTAAAAAGATTTTTGTAAACGAGAGTCGGTGGTGTGTAGGGTAACCGTTACAAACTAGAGTGATGTCAGTGGTGAAAGAAAGCGTGCATGTATGGCACCTGGTGTCTGCTTTCCCCATACATATTATTCATTACTACCGCTGGCAAACTATAAAAGATCAGATTTTTCCATCTGTTCCCAGTTTTTTGCATAGTATTCACAAACCATTTTACAACCCACCACCAACTGTCTTTCCACCTTACAGACAAAGAGAGACATACGGAAAGAAAATGAGAGAGAGAGAGAGAGGGAGAGATAAGCGCTTTTCCTTGCGGTACGGGAGTGATGGACGACGCTACCGGCAATAAAGAACAACGAGAAAGTGGTCCTTTCACCGTAAAATCCAGCATAGTCAACATAATATTATTTTGTGGCACCTTGTTTTACTTTCGGGTAACAAAATAAAATTAATAAAACTCCTAACTCGGTTAAATGGACAAGCAGGAAGGAAAGGGACAGTCAGCAAAAGAGAGATAGAGAGAGGAAACACGAGGTTTATCAGTTATTTCGGGAAAAGGAGAACAACTCGAGTGGTGGTGTGTGGTTGGATGGTAAAAGCCTAAATAGGTACATATTATTATAACAAATAGGTTGATCCCACAGAATATATAGTGGTGGCGTGTTGATAGGCGTTGTGTGTGACTAGAAGAGGTATATAATATTGTGGTATGTCATTAGAGAGATTCCAAATGAAAATGTACGGTTACTGTAATTATTAATATTATAAGGTTTGCCACAAGTGACCGCTACTAGCGAGGTAGTTTGCTGATAAAAAAAATCGTTCTTCCTCTCCGGATTTTCATTGCCCTGTCATTCATTCTTTGAATCACACATTTACATAGTTATCTTTGCCCAATGCAGTCAGTCAGTGTCTGTTTGTCGGGGTGTGTTGTACAGAAGAGGAAAAATACGGGGTATTTTCATTCGTTTTATTGTTTTTAAGTTTTTCCTGGAAGGGCACTCCTGTTGGTGACATCTCATCTACATTTGTTCTGTGTGTGTGTGTGCTGTGCGTCTCAAATGTCACTATCAGATATTTTTTGAGTGACAACATGAACAACTAGTCTGTTGTAAAGGTAAATGGGTGCTGCTGCTGGTGGAAATAGGAGGGAATGGTTATTTTGAAATATGGCATCTGAAAATATCCTCAAATGCAAATTAGTTCTAGAAGCTTAAACTTAAAAGTCAAGTGATATCTTCTTTTAATTGGTAGGAAACAAATGTGGGAGGCGCATAGTCCACAATTTGAAAACTGTATACCTCCTTTTAATGAGAGGCCGAAAACTTCGTTTCAAATACAATTGAAGTTTCCTGTAAAACTAAAATTTACAAATTTTGATTTCTCCCGCTCGCCTATCCTTGCGTTGCTTCACCTTCGCCAACAATTTTAGCACTGCAGCTTGCCTCCAAGTACTGCTTTAAAAAATTGTGTTTACATTAACGTGAGCCAGTGCATTCCATGACAACGAGCAGTAATCAGCTGCTTACTATGATGCAGTACACTGTTCACTGGCTCACGTTAGTAAACAAACGTTTTTACCAGTGCTCACATTCACAGAGAAGCTGCAATAGCGCGCTAGCTGAGAGGGTGAGTCAATGCAAGGGATATGCGGGAGAGGAAAATTAAAATAAATCCTAGTTTTACAGTGAATTGTAGGTGGAATCATGGTTTTCGTAGAACAATGAATTGAATAAGACATACTAAATATTTTAATGGTCCGTTCGCGGCAGTTAGGAGTTTTTACTTATTTTAAGATTAAAACTTTCCGCCGGTAGTTTTTCATAGGTGTAGGAGGAGATAAAAATGTTTACGGCCGGACGGCGACACAGATCGTGATGGCAATATCTTCTGATAACGACCACACTAATTCCTAACCAAATAAACAGGCGACACTACTACAGATAGTTGACAACAGTTGAGTGAAATTGCCCAACACACCTGTCAGCTATCATTCAACTTTTGTTCTTTGCCTATTTAGTACAGTTTTTTTTGCAATTATCATCAGAATGATGTTGTGGGCTTGTTTTTAGCCGCAGGATGAATCCTGGGAGCAATGACGTGTACCGGAAAATAAGGGAAATTCTTACAATACCCCCGTTACGTGTACTTCTGTGGTGCTATTGTCGTTACTGGAGTGCTCACTAATCGTTACCAGTGAAGTGAAGTGCTGCTATAGTCTGGAATGAAATTTGATTTAAAACAAGTTTGAATCCACAAATTAGTGTGTTGAGCCAGCGAATTATTGAATGTATTTTTCGGTGAATTTTATTCGGATTTTACAACCCTTCTAAAACCATCTTTTTGGACCAACTTGGTGAATTGTGCAAGAAGCCAGGCTACTATTTGGAACAATAATCAACCGAAAATCGTTTGGACATCTCGGGTAAGTTGTAACTCGTTTTTTATCGAATACTACATTTTCGCTTTTGCTACTTATTACCACTAACGATCATGAAATCCATTATATGTACTCTGCACTTGTCATGTCATTAAAAACGTTATTTTTACAAGGAAAATTTAAAGTTCTATAAATACACCTAGCACGCTGACAAAGCATAAAAATGTCAACTTTCAACTCCCTTGTTCCTTCTGTCTTGCTTTGGCTTTATTGAAAAACGGGAATATTAGGATCATTGGATCAACAACTTTTTATGAATTTATTGCAAGCTTTGTGTAGGCGGGCTTTAGCAAAACAAACTTTCCTGTTTTTCTATCCAAGCTTTGGATAACGCATGGAAAACGATAAAAATATATTTGGGAACGACCGTTTTAAATGCAGCTTAGTAGGAAAGTAATGTTTTTGCGGGAGATATTAAAAATTTAAATCTTCCTCCTTATAAATCAATATTTTAAAAAATAAATACGTGTTGATGACGACCATCAAAATATCTGTGCAATACCATTTTCTTGCACAAATCAGCAATAGCTAACCTAAAAACAAACAACGCATTTCCAATGCTTCACTTTAGGTAAGAAATGCGTGATATATTGTGTGTATTCCTCTGCTGAGCTAAAACAGTTCTGTCAACGGCGACAATTTTCCCAGATGATGTGTGTGAGGCACGGTAGACGAAAAATCGGCACTATTTTATTCTGGCAATATCAGCACTGTTATCACCACTGTCGTGGTGACAGACAACGAAACATAGGAAGAAAAGGCGCTCTCCCAAGAAATTCAATACGAGTCAATAGAGTGAAGAAGGGTTTCTCTGTTCATTATTTCACTCCGATAATGACGAAGATAAAGAGGATATCAGCGGTGGTGTTAACAGCAACAAGTCGGTAGGGCGATGAGAAATTAATGGACGGTGTGCTTAAACATTTATTTTTTCCGAGTTAGTATCGCAACATGTTGGGGAAACATTCAGTATATTTTGCAAGTGTCAACAATACGGATTTTGCGGTTGTTGCAGTATGTTTAATTTATCGTCACCGCCGTCTTTCTGTTTCGTTGAGGAAAAACATGCCCCGACAGCCGTGCTTGCATCGGTATCTGAAAACGTCTTTTTGCAAAAACGAACAAATTGATTAGGCAGTTTTTTATTGAAAGATATTTTTTTTACTCTGAGAGCTTTTATTTCATTTTGTAATGGTGGCATGGAATAGTTAACTTTTAAAATGAATTTCAGAAAGTGTCACAACAAGGTGAAAATATCAAAACGGCGGATGTGGTGGAACGAAAAGGATTAAAAGTAAAGTTACCAGCATAGAAAATATTTTCTGAGCGGAAGGGCAAAGTTCACCACTGGTTTGGTATTTTTGACAGGTTATACATTACTTTTGAACGTGTCTCTGGAGTTATTTAGCGGAATGGCAGGGCGACAACAGAAAGCTTCCGAAAAGGGTTATATTGTTAAGCTGCCACAGCGACGGTTGATCTGTATTACACATGTGATAGACGTATTTAGGTTTTTAGGAAACTATTTGTAACAACGGGGGTGCCATTGTGACTACGTAGAAGCTTTTTTGCACTTACAGCTACAAGAAAGGCGACAAAGAATAGACATTCGTTAATTCATGAGACAAGGGGGTACAGATAGCAAACTTGAGATATGCTATAAAATAATTAATAAATTCGAAATTAAAAAGTCAAACCTTCAGCTCAACATTATAACTGCATTTTTTTTATTTTGCCCCCTAATGAAATGCTCCCAACATAACGTAGTTCAAACTATGAAACTCCGTAGCATGCAAGAGTGTAAGCATAATTCATAGTAAGAGAATACGAAAATTCTCTCAAATTAGCAATTTGGCATGTTTTAAAATAATGTCAAAAACTAACGCCATCTCTAAATAAAATGTGTCCTAACTGTCGTCTAGTTAAGTAACTGTTGGTAATGTTTCCGAGCGGTAGAAAATGCAAAGTCAGCGTTGCCATCGTTGTATCATGTCTCTAGGTGCATAGCAGACACACTAGGCTGTTGTTGCTTTTGCTTGGTGGCGACAAATGTTGCCCTAATTTGATATTCATAGTTCCAAATCGCACCAGCGCATACCTCGCAGATACATGCAAAACATGCAGAAAATGTCTACTTATAAACATGTCTTTCCCATCTGCTCTATTGGGCACACACGCATCTATTCCTCTATATTATTTTATTAATATTTATTAATATTGCTGTTAGACGTGAGTAGGCATCTGTATATCTTTTATCATACAGTAAAAACTCCTTCACTGACAATCTGGCGCTGTCTGATACAGTTTTTAGCGAGGATGATGATGACGATGATGCCAGCAGTCGAGTCGGTGGAGCAGACAAATAATAAGTAGAAAAACACAAAAGTACACAACACCAAAGGGACCTGTATAAAGACCTAAACTCAGAGAAAATTTGACAAGCTCCTGCTACAATGCTCCCATCCTGTATTTGTTTTTAGACAATATTCTTCCTTCTCCTCTTGTTCTGTCTGCTGCTGACGATGTTGATGATACTACCACCACTGTGACAATTCCATAGACACATTGCACGTACATAAAACAGATATTTGCATACTCAGGAATTCAGCATATTCCACCAAGACAACAGGGACGAATATTGTGACAATATTAGAGGAAAACAACACATTTGCTGTTGTTACGCGTGTCTTAATTTCTTTTGTGCCAAGAAAAAAAAGTATCTTAAAAATATACGAAGGAAAAAAATACAGGCAAATTTTAGCTCTAGTGCTCTAGTATAGTTTGTTTTATATTGTGTTCAAGTCATTTTTTATGGCTGCGAGGATATTTTTTATATTTGTCATCATTACGTGCTCAGTTTACTACTAAGTTTACTAGTTTGTTTGTTAGTCGAAGCGCTTTCGTCACTAATGATACTGCTGGTGAAACTGGGAGACATAAATACATAATGTTCGTATAATCACCTATCTGCCTGTGTGAAATGAGCGGAATAGTAATAAACCCGTTGATATCGCAGGGGCAGAAACGTAGCTGATTCAGCACGGTACATTACCTTCTTGCTCCAGTAGATCAGCTGAATCGTCACGTAATATAGATTGGTACGAAATAGGGTAGGGAAAATATTTTCTTCTTGTTTCTCCCACAGTAAGTTATTCCCTGTCCGGGGAAACGTTTAAAAATATTAATATCAAAGGGAGAGAGCGGACAAGTGTAAAATAAAATTAACAAAGATGATCTAATCAGAGACAAGCTGGGCAAAATCTTTGCTATTATTGCCTTTCATCAAGCTTAATTCACTGTAGCTATTGATGGCTCCTTTTTCTAGAATGGGTTTTCTATAAAATAAATAGTGCGACAAGGACATCTT
>JAHZNE010004075.1:0-12229 GCA_027744055.1 Callyntrura sp. NNG-2020
TACAGACAGACAGACAGACAGACAGACAGACACACAGACAGACAACATACTGATCGCATAAACTACTTTAGCATTAAAATGCTCTCCATAGTTAAAAAATACATAATAAGTCGTGTTGCATTATTCCTATTCATCCTAGATTGTAACTAAACGGCCGGATATTATTGGAATTGGACGATTCGAATTTTGCAGAAGTTAATTGTCCCTAATACATACATACTACATGCATACATGGATTGATCCATGTTCACTTTAAAACGAAGATAAAAATTAATTCACCCACCTTTCCTATTAAATATCTGACGCTACGACAAAGTACTACAACAGTATCTCCCCATCTCCACCACAATATCTCCTATATACAACCTTTCCTTTTTAATATTCTCTCTCTTAGCCCCAAGCAAAATGCCTTCCGAACTTGTGTTACAGGCGCACTCCCTCAATCAACGCCTATCTCCCTATCTGTGCCCCACATACTACATTTCTTGGAATCCCCAAACTCTGCTTTGGGTACAGGAGATGACCACTTTTTCAAAAATGTGGGCGTACTACACAGTATTAATTTTAAATGTAGTTTTCACAGTACTCTACTCCCTCGCCATCCTCAAGTGGCGCATAACTGACGACGATCCCACTTCCGAAAATCCTTCCCAGGGCTCCAATCTAGTTATCCTGTCCGTCTTCACAATTGTCATCCTCATTTCCCTTCTTGTTGACTATCTCCTGCTCAAAAGCAGCTCGGACTGGGTGTCCGTCACAAACTGGGTATACCAACGGGAAGGATTCCCCGCTAAAAAGACACTTCACCTTTCCCTAATACGCGGATGGAAGGGAAGACTTACAAAAATACGAATTTTTCGAACCTGCGCCATTTTTTACCAAAAACTGATAAATTTTGCAAAGAACCCAGACTGGATGGGCTTAATGCACAACTATCTCTGTGTCGCGTACCCTCCCACAGGCCTTTCATACGTGCTCCTGTGCATAATAAGCGGGGTCGATCCGCTATCGTTTGCTGCTACCGTGGTGGGCGTGCCGGGGTTAGTTGCCGTTTTCCCCGGGCGTCTTATCAGCTACCTTTACCTCAGTGTGAGTCTTCAGTTTATGCTCCACAACGGTCGGACTTGCATTCTGATAACCACTGGGATGAGCGTGTCCTTCCTCCGAATTTTGGGAAACTTGAAGCGCCATTCAACCCTGACTCCTCGGAGAATGCGAGCGCTCTTAACATTTTACCGGGAGCTACGCGTGTCGTTCGGGGTGCTGGCCCCCGACGCGAGCGTCCTCATTGGACAGTTTCTCCTGGTGGCCTACTTCCTAATTATCGCCTATGTCGCTGGCACCATCCACAGCTTCCGGACCAGGCGTACTTTACTCTGTGGGATATTTGCGGCTGCGGATGTCGTGTTGGTCGTGGCAGTGCTGGTAGTTTTCCTGAAGTGCTGTTTTGTGCACGCCTGCAGCGAGAAGATCCTTGGAAAGTGGGGAATTGACTGTTCCGCGATGGGAGGGGCGCAAGGGAAACAGCTGGTGCGAGTGGTGAAGTCCTGTAGACCCCTCACAATTAAGGCGGGAGGGGTGGCGCAAATTGACGTGGGAATTAAGCAACGCTACTTAAACGCCCTTTTGCTGGACGCCATGTCATTTCTGCTGATTTGGAAAAGTTACTGGTAAAGAAAGTAAAGTTGTGTGCTCGAATAAATTGTAGATTCACCTGACGCTCATTTTTAATTTCTAAGCAAGTTTACTAATCATTTTATTCTGCGTAATTTAATCATATAACATGTAATTATTAGTCATTTCAAAGTAAGGTTTTCTTCGATAAGACGTTCCCCGTTCATCATGGCCGCTTTCACCGCAGCCCCGTACGCTAGAACCTTTTCCGGAGGAACGGAGTTGGTCAGGGTTTTACCCCCAAAATATTGAGAGAGCATCTCTTGCAGTTTGGGGATTCGGGTGGAGCCCCCCACCAAAATAATGTCTTGGATGAACGCTCTCCTCACGTTCGCGTGATTCAGGGCCTGTTCCACAATCTGGATGGCGTTTCGGAACCAGGGTCGGGTCAACTCTTCGAATAATGCGCGAGTAATTTCCACCTGCAGGTCCCTCCCGTCGTACAGGGCGTCCACGCACACCGTTACATGGAACTGGAACGACAGCACCTTTTTCGCTTTCTCGCAAGCCGCCTGGAGCCTTATCAAACTTTGCCTGGCCATGGCTCTCCTTTTCAGATCGAGCGAGTTGGTACCCTCCATCAGGTCTATTCGATGCCGCCTCTGGAACCACCGCGCACAGTACTCCACCAATTCCCGGTCAAAATCCTCCCCACCCACGTGAGCGTCCCGGCCCACCCCCAAAACATCCAGGCTCGTTGGCGTCACCTTCACCACCGCCCATTTTCCCCGCCTCCCGTGTAGCTCGAACTTGGTCTTCATTAAAGTAAGTGGGGACCGTGATCACCGCCTCAATAGTGGACCCCCGTTCCATTTCCATCAGACATTCCTCCATCATCCCTCTAACTTGTGTCAGCATGTCCGCCAGCACTTCCTCCGGACGCAGACGCCTCCCATCGACGTCAATCGTCGGAAGGCCGTCGTGCTCCTCCACCAAGAAGGGCCAACACTCCATGTTCCTTTGAAGCTCTGGGTCGTCCATTTTCTTGCCCAGAATCTTTTTCACGTCGTACAGGGTGGAATCCGGGTGTTGATTTCCCCTCAATTTGGCTACTTTCCCAAATTTCTTGCTCCCATCGGGGTGGTAGGTCACGTAACAAGGAGTCTTCTCAATGTTGCCCTGAGGTCGATTCGGGATGAAGATAACCTCTCCCTGGAAGAAGACAGCGATACAGCAATATTTGTAGCCAAGGTGAATCCCAATGGCAGGGGTCCCATCTTCCGCATAATTTAGCTTCATCTCGTTTTCTTTCTTATACTTCATGAACAAGACGTCCATTTTCTTTTCCAGCCTTTTCTTTTGAGCATCGGGGAGGTCTGCTCCCAGTTTTTCGATAATCCCGTTGCGGGCCTTCTCGTGATAAGAGTAGTCCAGGTCGATAAAACTGGCGGCTTTGCAGGGCTTCTCCATTCTCTCCCGATACATTTTTTGACAGTTGTCCCACCTCGATACTAAGGAAATTTCCTCCTGCGTTCGTTTCATCGGGAAGAGGTCCATCAGAACGTCCCAAGTGTCCTCAATTTTGTCCGTTAACATGTCTGCATATTGCCGCGGGAACTCTGCCTGTCTTTTTTCCGAACATTTTTGGACAACAAATTGCACTGCTTCCTCCATTGTCTGTTTGTGCAAAAGTTTCAACTCGTCGTTTGTTTTCTGAGAGTCCAACGCCGGTTCCAGGACCTCCTTGTACTTGGCGTGACCCTGATCAACCACATTGGAGGCTTCTTGATGGGCCAAAATCCGCCTTGTCTCGTTTTTCTGGCGGATGACAGCAAACTGGAGTTGGATTTTTTGACGGAGGTCGGCTTGTGTGTGGTGGGGAGCTCCACATTGGCATAAATCATGGCACTTCTCCGCCGCCTCTTTGAAGACACTGTCATGTTCTGTCTGTAGGTCGGCATCCAACAAAAAATCGAGAGATTGAAGCACTTCCTTCATTTTTTGGCAATAGTACTGCACCCCCTCTTCCACAGCGGAGCAACAACTCTTTTTTATGGCTGACTTCCCTTCCCGATGGACCCCGTTCTCTTTTACCGTCACGTAAATGCCCCTGAGACGATCTTCCAGTTTCTGCAGGTACTCCCCATGGCGCCCGTGACCCACGGGGAACGGATTATTTTCCCACTGGGCAAACTCTCCCTTGACCTTGTTACACATGTCTTCATGAATTTCGTCCAGCTTGTCCGCCTCCGTATTTTCAGCGAGTGTCTGGAATTTCCTCTCGAACTTCCCACAAGCTGAGTTGATGTATCGGTCCACGCCCGCCTGCGCCTGGTAGGGGGCCGGTCGGTGTAGCTTGTGTTTATTTTTGAACTTGAAGATAGCAACTCCAAGTTGTTTTTGCAATCGGAAGAAATACTCTTTCTGGAAGTCATTTGTGCCTGGCTTTTCGGCCTGTTTCCATAATGCCAACGTGAAGGCAATCGCCTCGCTGGAAAAGTCTGGAAGGTTGCTCGACCACGAAACAGCTGTTGTCTCCTCGTAAGATTGTTCCAGTTTTTGCTTGAACTTCACAGTCAGTTCCGCAACCAGGTCCCACATTATTGTATCTGCCTCGTTCCGTTGGGCGTTGTTATGGCTCCGGTGGGCGGATGATATTATTCCCGTGGAGAACTCCAATAACTCCAGGTCACGTTCAATTCTGGCATCACTGTAATTTTCAGCAGTCAGTTTTCCTCGGATTTCTTCCAGGACCTTCACGTTTGCTTCTTGCGACAGTCTATCAATTGTAGCATCTTCATGGAAATAGAAGGGGTCCTCATCCTTAAAGGGGATGCTTTCCTCCAGCAAACTCCAGTATTGGAGTATACCTTCTTTCACTGCATCCTTGATTGATGACTGTTCTGTCTCCTCCTGTTGTTTCTTCCTTTCTGCGGTATCCCCGTTGATTTTCAACAAGACCGCAAAATTTGACGCCATTTCTTAACTAAGTTTTCCCTGTTTCCGCCCAGTCAAGGTAGTGGAATTACCTAGAATGCTACAAGGTCAAAATTGCCTGAATTGTACAATTAATTATATATAGTTTTTTTATTAGCTAGTTGAGTTATCGAACAAAATATATATTTGTCAATTTTGTTACCCTTCTTTACAAAAAAAACCTTGAGTCGGAAACGGAATTAGTTTTCTTTCACGGAACCACCCAAAATCAAATGCTAAATGAAAATGACACTTGAGAAACGTGTTAAACCAGAGATAAGCTCTACAGCTGATAAGTACAAAATTCCAATGACTGACTGAAGTTGGCGTTGTGACTTAATGTGAGTGTGATGTTCTTGTCACTTGTTGTCGTCAACAATTTTACATTTTAATTCTTGTCCTGTGCAAACCAAACGTGTTGTGCATTCTGAAAAGGAAGGATGGAATGGATAAAATGGATGCAGCCAAGAGCCAATTAAATTTATCAGAGATGAAGGTTGTGTTGTAGCGCTGATTGTATTCTGGTTACAAGACTGCCGACAGAAAGAAAATGAAAGAGATGCATTTATGCTGGGGCAAATCAGGTGATCGGCTTACTACGTGGCTATCTCGTGATCTTTTAATGCTTCAACATTTTTTGAACTCGAAATTGTTTATTTTTATTGACGTATTTGAAGGATGAAGTACATACCACGAACTAATATACAATTAATTAACTTGCAGACCAATAAATCCAATAATAATAATATTTTGCACGAATCCTGGACATTACATCTAATGTTGCTTCAAAATGATAATTGGCGGTAATTCTTTATGATGGCGGGTCATCCAGCGACGGTGAATCCCTTTTCGCCAGGTCCTCCCCATTCACCAAGACCGCTTTTATTGCCGCCCCGTAGGCTACCACCGTCTCCGGATGAATGGAATCAATCAGGGTGGCCCCCTCAAAGTATTGAGAGAGCATCTCTCGCAGTTTGGGGATTTGGGTGGAGCCTCCCACCAAAATAATGTGCTGGATGTACTCTTTCGTCACGGTAGAATTAGTGAGCGCCTCCTTCACAATGGTCATGACCCTTTGAAACTGACGCTGGTTCAGCTCTTCGAAGAAAGCTCGAGTAATTTCCACCCGCAGGTCTTTCCCATCTTGCAGGGCGTTCACGAAGACGGTGGAGCGGGATTGGGAGGACAGCATCTTTTTCGCTTCCTCACACGCCGCCTGGAGCCTTATTAGCTGGGGAGATAGAGCCGCTCTGTTCTTCAGAAAGATGGAGTTGCTTCCCTCCTTCAGGTCGATCCCGTGTTCCTTCAGGAACACCCTGGCGCAGTATTCCATCAACTCCCGATCAAAATCCTCCCCACCCAAACGAGTGTTTCTCCCAACTCCCAGCACGTAAACGTTGATTCCCTTCACTTCCACAACACCTACATCCAGTACGTCCTCCCCAAGGTCGAAGACAAGCACCTTCTTCGCCAGCTTATCAAACCAGTTCAACGCGTACGCCATGGCGACAGCTCGGGACTCATCCACAAGCTCCAGCAAGCGCAACCCTGCCATTTCCACCGCATTCTCCGTGGCGACACGCTGTTCTGCGGTGAAGTACGAAGGGACGGTGATCACTGCTTTTAAGGGAGACCCCCGTTCCCTTCCCAAGTACTGTTCCACCACCGCCCTAATATACCTTAGGAAGTCCGCCAACACCTGCTCCGGCCGGAGACGCATTCCATCGACAAGCATTCTGGGAACGCTCCCGTACCTCTCCACAATAAAAGGCCAATGCGCTATGTCCCGCCGGACGTCGTCAACTTTCCGGCCAATTATCTTCTTCACGTCGTACAGCGTCCATCTCGGGTATTGCATAGCTTCCCCTTTCGCCGTTGCTCCAAACGTCTTGGTGCCATCGGTGTGGTACGCCACATAACAGGGAGTCCTCTCCCGGTTACCCTCTCGCACATTGGGGATGACGACAATCCCGTCCGTCCCGAGGATCGCCACACAGCAGTAATTGTACCCAAAATGAATGCCCACGGCGGGGATCTCGCTAATCTGACAATTCCGCTTCATTTCATTTTCCACCTTGTACTTCCTGTACAAATTGTCCACCTTCCTACTCCACCTCCGCTGTTGAAACTGGTCCATCGGGGCTTCCTGCACTTGCGCCACGGCACTTCCCCACACCTCCTCGTGATGCTTATCCAACTGGTCCCGGGGGATGTGACTCCGCCCCCTGCAACGGTTCCCCATTTCCTCCTGGTACAGCAGTTGACAGTCCTGCCACCTTGCCGCAATCAGAACTTCATCCTCCGTTCGCTTCATCGGGAGCACGTCCATGAGCACGTCCACCGCTACATCTATTCTCGACAGCAGCAGTTCTTCATACCCCCTCACAAAGTCGGCATATTCTTGGGCGGGACATTTTTTCCAAAAAAGTGTTTTCGCCTCCTCCATCGCAGTTTGAATGAAGACCTTCAGCTTCTCGTTTGCGATCCCGGCGTGCAATTTTTCTTGCACGGAATGGTGGAACTGGTCGTAAGAATCATCGACCGCCTGGGCCGCCTTATCATGAGCATAGGACCGACTGCCCTTGTTTTTCGTCAGGATGTCTTTATACTGGATGGATATTTTTTGCAGTAACAGCTGCTTCACATGGGAAGGATTGTGGGGGGCTTCACATTGGCAAGCAGCATGGCGCATTTCCAGCGCCTCCTTGGTCCGCTTGTCATGCTCTGCCTCCAGGTCGTCGTCCCCCAGGAACGTGACAGACGCCAGCCGTTGTTTCATTTGGTGGCAGTACTGCTTCAGACCATTCTGCACCTGCTCGCAGGTGCTCTTCACGGCGCACTTCTCCTCCTTCTCCAGAACGATCCCTTTCACCCTTTTGTAAATCCCGCTGAGACGATTCACCAGGATGTTGATATAATCGTCATGCCTCACGTGATCCTCCGGGAAGGGATTAGTTTTCCAGGTGGCAAACTCTGCCTTGGCCGTAGTACACATGTCATCTTGAATCACGTCCAGCCTGGAGCTCCCAGAAGTTTCGACGACTTTAAAGAGGTCCGACTCGAACTTGGTGCACAGACCTTTGATGAAAGCCTTCACCTCCATGTGCTTCTCGTAGTGGGCCGGGCGAAGGCGGTACTTTTTGTCCATTTCGAAGGCAATAGCTCCCAGCCCCGCCTGCAATTGGTGGAGGTGCCCCTCCTGGAACTCGCGGCTACCCGGCTTCTCGCTCTCTTCCCAGCTTTCAAACGTCGCCGCTATTTTCTCGCTGGAAAAGGCTTGAACTTCTGCAGGATGAACGGCGGCTCTGTCATGGTAGTAGTGTTCCAGCGTTTGCGAGAATTTTGCAGTCAGGTCCTTGACAAGGGCATCCAGTTGGGTCACCGCCGCCTTCCGATGGTCGTCGTTGCGACACTGGTGGGCGTTTAATATTATCCCCATGGAGAACCCTAGCAACCGCAACGCATCTTCAGCAATGTCGCCGTTGTTTCCAACTGTAGTCCTCAGCTTTTCGCTGGTTTCAAAATGGACGTTGCCCTCTTCGCGTTTAGACACGCTGCGGATCACAGCCTCTTCGTAAAAATGCGTGGGGTCATCGTCCTCAAAGGGGATTTGTTGCGCAAGCAAACTACGGTAGCGGGCGACACCTTCTTTCACTAGGGTCCTGGCCGCTTGTTGCATCTCCATTTGTTCCGCCATCGGGGTGCCGTTCCAAATTTTCTGGGCGACGACAACAAATCTTACTTTCTCCTCCTGCGTCCCCTCGGCCAACTTGGATCGATTTACCTAAAATCAGAAACAAGGGTTCATAGTTGATAGTTGTACAATAACACTCTTCACCAATTTGAATTTCCTAAATGGATTTTTAAGTTTCCCTTCGCTCACCTGTTCAGGTTACGGTAACGCCTTCTGATGGAGTAGTCCCAATGTTCACAACACCACCAACAATGCTCCCTTTTCCTGACAACTGACACAAGTAACCAGCCCGGCGGACGGCAGACGATTGAGAAGTCATTTCTCCAAATTATACCTTCTTGTCAGAGTCAGAGAATGTAGGTTAACACAGACAGCTGACTCAAGGAAAAAAATGACAATACAGTGCATTCAAGTGCGGACGTCATTGAGGTACAACAAACCCGCATGCCTCCCAACTGGCAAAGACAATTGATAAGTGGATCTTCACAAAAGATTTACTTACACGTGTCCACCGCAGGGGGCTGGTATCGATCTATTTTCAGGTACATTCACTCTAGAAAATATCCCTAGAAATTTACATAATCGCAATATTACTAAAAATCCTATTTGCCGAAATGTCGTTGATCTTGCCGTGTAGTAGTGGGTAGAGATAAGGGGTCGTTCAAATGGTACGTTGCTTTTAAATCCGTCAAGGCTCATCTCCTCATTATAAATCGCAGGAACAAAGGAAACCTTAATGACTTTGATGGAAACACCCCCAACTTACAACCTCCTTGTTAGTGTGACGTATTTATTGAACAACCCCCAACAATGTACTCTGGTATACATATGCGTACGTTGTTCGACTGGGGAACACTCTGGAAGAAGAACCTCTACGACTATGACCGATATACGGGGGAATAGCAACAAGACGTGACGGCGGCGCAAATGGCATATTAGTCGGCAAGTCGCCATTGATAAGCTCAATGAACGGTTTTAGGTAGCTAGCCTAAGGAATGCAGGGACCTAAAAATGGGGCTACAAAGGTAATCCCATTGAGGGCTTTGTCTAAATCTAACCAACATCAATGTGCACCTGCACAAGGAGTGACCAAGCTTGTTACAATGTTTTTTTTTTGACCGGTGTTATTTTCGCGGTTGACGCTAATCTTTTCCTAATACGGAAATAATATGGAATGGGACAAAGGGAAACGAACTGTCATGAACTGCGGATGTGGGAAATGCTGTCATTGTCAAGGGTGTATCAACAGGGCGACGCAATCGAGCAAGACCAACAAATTGATAAGGTACGACTTCATGCCCTGGTGTCCATACCCCGCTTATCATACATGTACCTGTAAATAGAGTGGGACCAGCAGAGCTACTTTGTAAATAAAAGTCTCTTAAATAACCCAATGTGTTATCGTTTACCATAAAAGATTTGTTTGTGGACTGGCAACCACTCGTTGTGTCGGTCGATGACACTTTTCTGTGGTGGTGTGACTCGCTGTATCAGTGTTTGTATGGAGATAACAGCAATTTATGCCGCGTTTATGATTACGCTGCCCTACGATAATGATAATTGTGATAATACAGTTTGCCTTCGTATGAATGCCAGTTACAGTTGAGTTCCATGTAACTGTAACGACAATGGCTGCCACCCGCATCATAAGTCGCAAGATGTTGGTCCGACCCCCACATCATTTCGTCTCTGCAGTTTTATACGCGAAAAGAGAGTAATTTCAATTTATGCAAATTCCTTTTCGCTGGACACACCTGGTCACTGAACATTTCCTGTTGAATTGGTCTCAGCTGGAAAATAGGAAGACGGGATGTCTGAAACCGCGGGAGAGAGTCCCTGCAAACGGCAAAAGACAAGGGACAGGGGAGAGCAGGTGCCTTTGAATAATGACGACTTCCTGCCGCTGTTTGAATGTCCCGTTTGTTACGACTACGCCCTGCCTCCCATTTTCCAGGTAGTTTCCCCCAGTTTTACTTTCGATTATTGCAGTAGATTTGAATTGAATGTAAAAATAATCGTGAATTCTCCACATGTCACATGGCTTCAGTGCAATGCTGGACACATATTGTGCTCCAAGTGCCTTCCAGAACTCCAGCATTGCCCCAGTTGCCGCGTACCTCTCCAAGGTAGGAAAAAATACATCGGCGGACCACGGGTCAACTAAAAGAAGCGCGACAGTTATACAGTTTCTGCCAAGTGGTTTTTATTTCTTTTTAGACACAATACGAAGTCTGACGATGGAGAAAGTGGCAGCCTTGGTCCTCTTTCCCTGCCGGAATGCCTCTGCCGGTTGTTCGGAGCGACTGTTGTACCCGGCAAAAAAGGAGCACGAAGTAAATTGCAAGTATCGACCTTGCCCTTGTCCGCTGCCAAGTAAAGTCCCCTTGAATATTAATGCCTGTTATTGGTCCACTCTGTCATTTTCGGTATACAGAGCAATTTAATTTTTTTTTCCAGAGCTCTGCCCTTGGTCCGGCTCTTGGGATCAAGTAATGGAGCATGTCCTCACCTGTTGCGATACTTCGCAAATATTTGGTACGAACTGCGTTGCAAATAACAATTCCGTATTGCAGTGTGGAAATTATCTGAAGTTATCCAGATTAAATCCTCCTTTTTAATTTAAATCCACAGAACATACCGGGATCATTACCCCTAACCTCACGAGGTACAACACAAATAAAAATGCGTAAGTTGAGACACCCAATTAATAATTTACAGCTTGATATGCTAACGCATTTAAGGAAGCGTCCATAAATACTTGCATGTTGATCCAGCGTGAAAGTACTGACTTGCTTCGACCAACATTTTATGTTCCTGGTGAGGTGTGAAGATCGGAACGGGGAGATTACGTACTACACTTACGTGCAGCTGTTGGGTGACCCCCACAAAACTGAATCATATAGCTACCGGTACTATACACTATACACTATGTATATTTAATTCTCTATTTCAGCCAATTTGTTTCAGAGGGAAAGAATCAATTGTAATTGCCAATTTTGTAGGGTGGAGTTGTTCAAAGGGAGGGACCATTTTATGTTGGAGACAACTCCGCGCACCATTTACGAGAGTTATGCCGGGATTCGGGAGTCTAAATGTCTCTCTGTTGGCGCTGCTTTGGCGAAACAATTTGCGCAGAATGATGTGTTCACCATTACTGCAACCATTTCCCAGGTTCGTAATTTTTAGTTCAGTTGATTAAAAATTAAATTGAATTCATTAATCATTTTAATTAATTGAAAATGCACAGCGTAATCAGTTTGTTTTTATTTGCAGAAATCCGAATTGAAATGAATAAGTGATTGTCGCTGTGTCACGTTCAGTTTGGAAGAGATCCACTCATTAAATTGTCGTCATTACTGTTTGTGTTTTATTTTTTGACTTTTTATCCGAACGCCTTTTTTATACTCTGCGATAGCGTGACTCTCGAAGCCAGGAACTTGATGTGTGTTTAAGGATGACTTTAAGCATAAAATGCATTCAATTAAATTAAAATGTGCTGATTTAAAACCTTTCTTTTTGACTGTTTGCATTTTCATATTTTTGGACATTTGCCAGGAATGCAAATACATTCGTCTGAGTTAAAAAAGAGTCACAGGAGAGTTGATAAGCGGAGCACGGAAAAAAGCAATTTAGTTTTTATTAGGCGCCTCTGTATTGATGTACCCACCTCGTCACATTGTCGTCTTGTCGTTCACAGCTGAATGGGTTTGTTAATGACACAACATTATCAAGTGGAAACATACAAAGGAGAGCAGCTGTTATCTCCAAATCACTTGTTTTGTTACTCCATTGAGGTTTACAAACCGGAATGTACATTACAAGCAGCCGCAACATTCATAATACGAACATGCAATTAGTTCCCTTCTCCCATGGACAAGCTTTAACGGAAAATTTTAGTTAGCAAAAAGCGTTTTAAAAATACACCAATGGTAATTAGCTAAATGC
>JAHZNE010004076.1:0-14528 GCA_027744055.1 Callyntrura sp. NNG-2020
GCCGTCGATAGAAAGAAAACCACTCGAAGCATCTTATAGTATTATCGAATTAGTTGCGAGTGCAAGCAACAGGGTAAAAGGACATAATCATAAGTACATACAAATAAGTCCATATTCGTAATCATTCCGCTTTGCATAGAAACAGTATATGTATATACCTATAACTTTCTCCTCTGCTTGTATCATAAAAACATCGCCAAAACAAAAATGTTCCTTAGAAGCGTCATACAAAGCCTGTTAAGCTTTCTTATCCTGCGTCAGATGTCAGTCTTCTCAAAAAATATACCAAAAAAGTGGTTGGTAACAGGCTCTAACGAAAAAACATACTTTTTCAAACTTTCTAAGCTGTCGATAGTAATCGTTTCAAGTGCACCAGCTTTTTTAGAAGTCTGTAAAAAGGGACGATTTAAAACACCAACGAGAGGATCTGCCTTACACACACACACACGCAGTGACCAGTTGTTATGGAGCATGTGACGTGATTTTTCATAAAATGAGACTAAATTGTCTCCCTCTGCAAGACTAATGTTTCCTTTTACTTTCTCCAAACATCAGAGATACTTTTGGAAAAAGAAATTACCACATTTTATTTATTTGAATAAATTAGCAGAGGTTTTCCCAGTTATGGAGGCGGCATGACAGTATCCTTTTACGTGTAACGCCGTTTTCAGTATTACAGCTTGGGAGATACAGGGTGTATACGCGAAAATGTTATATTTTTTTAATTTACTGCCATCTCTGTTCTGTGTATTCTCTGACAGTAAATTCAAAGTCAGTCTATAGAATACCTCTCACGCAGTAAGTTGAATGCAAAATTCAAGTTGTCGGGCCAAAACAGCGATAGATATAGCCAATGATGAATGGGCTGCTAATTTAAACCGTGCCAAGGCTTATGTATGCAGTGTACTACGATTTAACGCAGATAAAAAGGTGACACTTGACAAATGTTGAACATCAGTTTATAGAGCTTATAGAACATGAAATTCTGTATAAAACTGGTAAAATTTAGCTTAATTAGGATATTGTATGATTGCAACGAATATTTGAATTCGGCCGGTTTATTACCAGAATTTGCAAGTTTGATGCTTGACCAATTTAGAAAACGGTCTTCTTGCACTCGTATCGCATCCTACTGGGCCAATGTTTTCCCTAGACTTTTATATGTCAAGAATATAAGCAAAAAAGAAGTTCTAAAAGCCAATATTTCATATTTTACATTCATGTGACTTCAAAAATGTGTAACTTTAATGGCCTGTGATTTTCGAAAACCACTAGCCACGCAAAGGTATTTAAGAGAAAATGTGGTATCTTTGTCACATCTTAGCTAAAAATGCTTAAATATTCATAGGGACAACCGGCCGATGTATATTCCTGCGCTTTGTAGCAAAAAACGTAAATAAGTGTAACGATGCAAGTAGGATTTTACAGCGGTTTGGAAAAGGATCTTCTTGATGGTGTGGAACACTGTTACCCTTCTAGTATATTCAAACGTTGTCTCCTAATCAAACTAAAATATATATCAAAAAGAAAAAACGACGGCGAAAAATCTGACACTATCATCGCAAATTGAGGGTGCGCGATGTTGAAATGTCAGCTAATTCAAAAAATAACATTTTCACGTATACACGTTTAGTATATTGGATAATGACAGGAACAATTGAACAGATTTGATTAGTTTCTTTCAAAAATAATTTGCCGGGTTCTCTTATGATTACTACAAAAACTGTCCTCAATCCAAGTTCCCATTACCCAGCTGTCTTCCAAACTCTGATAAAACTTTCTTCCTACATGTAATATGACTTCAACAGGAAAATGAAACATTCGAAGGTAAATTCATTCACACATTTTACCTACTGCTTTCTCCTATGTAATTATTTATTAGTTTTTCCTATGACTGCCAGGTCTCCAAGCAAAGCAATGTCATGAAAAGGCATTGTCCTCAAATAATGTTTCTGTAGTGCATTTTTACTAGGCATCTCTCGATTATTTAAAGAAGAGAAAAAAAAACTCTCAATGTGATCCCGATCTTTGGGAAGGCAATGCACTTTTTCGTTGTATTAAAAAGGGGGAATATTTCCCGTTGAAAACACCATCGTCACCGTGATCACCATTACTATCATCATCACCAGAAGCAGCAGCAGAGATCAGAGATGTTTGCACTTTAGGTGTGCGTGCTGTGAAAGCTTGTCAACGTATCAGGGCGCTTTCTTTGGGTAAAGTTTTTTTTGTCAAAAATGTTCTCTGTCTGTCATGAAGCACCACTCTCGTAGAACTGTAGTCATTTCGCGGTAACAAAATTATCAATAACCAAATTTACGGGCGTAATTCACCGAGAAATCAAGCGAGGGAACAGAGCGGCATGCAAACAAGATAGGGGAGATGGCAGAAACATACCAACCAGGGGCACTCTACTGACAGCTAAACGAGTTGTCATATTTCATTACGTCAAACAAATAATGTCTGCTTTTCCGGATGGCAGCTTAGTCAGACTCTTTTGAGGAGGATGTTGCTGGGAAAACGAAAGGGGATGGGGAACAAGGGAGCTAGAAAATAAGAGCAGGGTCGAGCTCTACCGTAATTACGGTACAAACGTAATTATGCAATTTGACCAAGCAGTAATCCCATTATGAGTCCACAGAAATCGTTACGTGGAGGGGAATTCTGTTCAAATGTTGATGCAAACGGTACGAGAGGAATGGGAGCTAAAAAAGAAGGGGGACTTTCACCGAAGTGAAAGTTGGTCGGTAGGTTAGGGCATGGTTTTAAACATGCGGGTAATTTTGATTTAAATAACCCAGTTTTTTGTGTATTTAGATAAGTTATAGTATTCATTTATTCGACGTGTTATTGTCCTGGGATTTTTATCGGGATTTGAACGGTTTTCTCGAGTGTCTAGAAAGTGGCAGAGGCTGCAGTAGGGGGATTAGCCAGCAAATTCCCCTTTGTTTTTTACGCGTGTCGTTGTTGAAAAGACATAAATGTAGTTTTGGGAATTTTCACGGGTTTATAAAAAAAATCCATTTTAGACGACACGTTTTTAAGATGCTTATGAAAGTTTGTCTTTTTTAATACAGGAAACCCTGTTGCGTCCCCTTTTGAAGAAGACAGGGGAAAAGTGCATAGCAACTAGTATTGCTACTCCTTTTTGGTAGGGGTACTCTTGGGGCAAAGGGAAAGTGGGAAATCAAGCGCTCTTTCGCTACTACGTCGAAAATATCTCAGTCGAATTGATCATCTTACTCTCTTTACACTCAAAGTGGGTTTTGTTGGTATGTCTTGTATTTAGCTTCCTATAGGCATTTTTTTTCAAAAAACCATTTCAACGATTATTTAATGAAAACGGTTGTTTGTTAAGCGATTCTTAGTACTACTAATGTTGTCACTTCTGAGTATATTTATTAGGAGATAGTAAATTGAACAAAAAGTTATCCTTTGACAAATTTCTAGAATTTTAAAATTAGATTGTTGAATTTATACTGAGAATACAAAGTTTGCTTTTGATTCGCACTTAAAAAGTTGACACAAAGGGAAACTAGCATTTGATATCAACATGTTATGTGATGTTTTGATGTTAGGTGTTGCCTTTTCATAATTAAAATGTTTTCAGGCAGAGAAGTACAAACAAGTTTGCAATTAATTATAAACAGAAGACTGTGACAAGATGAAAAAGTTACAATTTTACACAGAAATTAGGTTTTTGAGAAGATGTTAAAACATGCTGTGCCAATTAGTGACTGCTTTGTTAAAATTGGTTGTTCGATTTATTTATCGAGATCAAAATGGAAAATTATACGACTTCAAACAAAATACTGATTTTTTAATACAAATTTTCTACATTTACTCATATACTATACCCACTAACCATTTCACTTTCCAAAAAGCCAGCTTTGTACTATTCGCGTTCAATCAGTGATGTCTATTGTAGGAAAGCATTTATCTTAAATATATAATGTGCCCACTTATGAATTTGAACAATACTGTCTGGCTTATACAACAAAATAATTTAGAACAAGTTTCCTGATTGATTGTGATATTGTGTGTACCTGGGCGTGGACTGCGTTCTATTATGTACAATCTACGGTTTAGGCGGTGTAGGAAGATTACAAAGTGGGAAATAGAGCCCCAGATAAAGTAATTTAATGTCATTACTAATGTAATCTTGCTCCTCATTGAACAAAACAGGAACCAGACGATTGTAATGAACCACTGAAGAGACGAGCGGTTTCAGTTTACTCTTGGTAGCAGTAGATCTAATAGCAATGAAGATTCAATTGCAAGCTAATAATAACTTAAATTACATCGAAGACAACCGGAAGAAAGTAATGTTTCGGTCTGCTGTTAGTACTAATTTAGAGGTATATTATTGAGATGATTTAGAATCGGAGACAAAATGAACCCAAGCAACATTAGTTTCAGCGATTCGGAGTAAAATGCCATCGGAGGAAAAGTACAGGAAAATCTGCCTACATTATGTGACTTTATTCTAAAACGAGCTTGGACCATTCGAAAGCATAATGAAACTTAAAAATCGGCAGCATGTAATAGAATAGAATTTTATTAATGTTCTTTCGGGTGTTAGTTTTTACACTGTCTACTATTCTGTCTTAACACACCAGTTCGTACAAACTGTTACAGACAACACTAAAGTTGATACATGTGCCTATACAATAACACCATTGGTCCATTTTCCATTTAAGTTACATTAAAAACATTTTAGTATTGTCCATACGAAAGACTTTGTATGTTATACTATTACAAATATCTGAAAAAGTTCAAATTCAGATTTTTTCTTCGTCGGGTTCAATCGCTAAAAACATATATGTGATTTTTTAAATATCTAAGAAATGTCAAATTCACAGTATGTTGAAGATGTTTAAAAACCTGTTAAATAATATGTGAATATTACAAGTTTCATATTTTCTTTCTATGCGCGTAGGCGTCTTTCTTTACGTTTAATCAGATTTTATGTAAAAACTAAATGTAGTGCTTAATATGAGACGACGTTTACCTTGAAGAAGACGTTGAATAACATAACATCATGCCAAATATAACCATACTTGTACGTTACAAGAGGCGCTGTAAGAGTTTTAAGAGGTTTTACTTAACGTACGTGCACATTCACATAAAAATTGGTTCTTCTAAAAACCACAGATGTGAAATCATTGAAACAAGCCGTAAACAACGTTTCTACAGTGAAGAGGCCACCGCAAGAATTTTAGTGAATTATCCTAATTGCATTTTCTACGAATGCTTCACCCTTTCGTAAATCCAAAAAGTGGAAACACGCGCACTTCTGTCGACGGGGAATTAACTACCAAGTGCACTTAAACGTGAGTAAAATAAAGACCTTGCGAACCAATATAACTCAATTTTAGTCATCAATTTCTCAACATTTATGAGTATTTAGTATATTTCACCGAGAAAGACATGTATGGTTAACCGTAAAAAGATGTAAGATGTGTCTAAAATTTAAATGCCTGTCCAACGTCAAGTTTGTGTAATATAACGTTTTCCTTTTATAGATAACACGAATATTTTACATGATTGTAAATAAACATTGATGATAAAATATGTCCAGAGGAAATAGAAGTTTGCCTGGAGGTGGTTCCATAATTGTATTTCAAAGCTTCAGCGCAGAAATACACTTGTGTAAAGATTTCTCCTTGGCAAATTAAGAATCTCAGTGCACGAGTACAATAAAAGCAAACGTAAAGAAGATATGGCATTGTTTTAGGACATGCACCAGTCGCTTGTTTGACAAAGTATTAAGCTGCTTTCTCTGGGTGTCGTTACATTGTTTAAGGATGAATCAACTACAGGGATGCTTTTCCGTTTCTCTGGGTAAAAGCCTCACTAATTCCTACCATTTAGGGTTTTACTCTTGGAGCTTTCAACGAGCGGAGATGAAAAATTTGCAAGGAAATATGTTTTATCTTCTTTTCTTTGAAAGTGAAAGTAGTTTTCAACTGGTTGGAGTACGTAATGCACTAAAATAAAAATATACAACTGAGTGTATATTTTAACACTATCGTATATGGTAAAATCGCGAGATGTTGAATGCATGTGCAGTTGATGCATTGTTCCTGGCTTATTAAAAACGGTGAAAGTAACCAAAACATAACGCAATCAACAGCGTGTCTAAATTACTCTGTAAGTCGTAGTCATAGTCGTAAGTCGAAGGTTGGTTACAAAATACATCGCTACTATCCCAAACACAATCAATTTGTGGCAAGCCAAGTATAGGGACGTTCCCGTTGTGATGATTATGATTGTGCCAAATATTTTGTATGTTGCAAATATACTTCTTATATAAATATACTTAATATAGCATACGTATTATTCATATGAAGTCCAAGTCAGCAGAAGTGTAGTAATTCACATACGATTAAGACGTAGTTAATTAAACATTTTTATTGGAAATGTTCAAGTGTTGCTGCATTGAGACTTTCACCATGCAACAGCTTCCTATTCGCATTTGGCAGCATGATTATACCCAACAAAGTTGGAAGAAATTCAACGGAGAAAGTCAGGCGAATAAGTTTTCTCGTTAAAAATCCTTACCTTGTTAAAGATTCAAACAAGTAATATTTCTTTGTAGGTAAAGGGGTACAGATATCAGTGTGTAAAAAAAGTTTAACGTAAACCATAGTTCACGGTAGAAAAAATACAATGAACGTCATAACTACGGCAGGGACAATTGAAATCCATTGCTAAACTATATGGTAGAAAGGACTTCATGGAAAGCTAGCGTCGAGCTAGCACACGAATATCGATTTGCATTTAGGAAAATGAACACCAAGACAACTTTACACAACGTCGGGAAAATTCTGCGGCTGTGCAAACCCATTGCGATTGTTGGAACTTCATCTTGCAATTTAATCATAATTTTATAATGTAGTATATGTCATGGAAACTTGTATACATTTTAGTAAATTATTAGTAGTAATAGAGCCGTATGGATGTGCAGCAGTAGAGCAGGATATGAAGTTACAAGAGAAGTTGGTTCAGATAAAAGTTGTATTGCTATAACACATGATGCGGGAAAAGCGTTTCATACCAACACCGACGTTGTTTTTGCATTTACTCAGGCCGTGATGCGGGGAATGGAAAAATGCTTATGCGAGTGTCTTTCTACGCGCAGTGTGAATAAATGCTTGTATAAGAATTGTAATATTTTTTAGTATAATTAGAGTCAGTATTGTGATTTGGAATACTGCACAAGTTTGAGATGTCGTTATTATTGAATAAATAGTTAGTAAAAGTTAGTTAAAATTAACTATTTTATATCTGTGTAGTTGTTTCCTGCTTATTTAGTTTAATTGGCATTTTTAATGAAAACTGAGCATAATAGTATCTCAACTCTCAACAGCGATGAAGTAGATACATAAGTAAAAAATATCAAATCGGTACATGAGCTTTTGTAAAGCATCAAATCAGTTATATTTAAGTATGTGTAGTTATATGCACAATTTTCATTGAAAAATAAATAATTTTAAGTTAAAACGAACTTTTTCCGCATTTTAGCGTGTTATTTTGAAATTTAATGTGGTATGCCGAATTTTCAAAAAGCATTCCATTTATGAGATGTATTAGGAGCAAGCTTGTTACCACGAAGAAAGTAACAGACCTTGAGATCACTTACCTAGTCTATTAAAGTGCATATAGTTTGATAGGACATGTCTTGCTATCACTACTAGTAACAATAGTAAGAGTACAACTTAAAGGGTGAGATATCCGTAAATATTTGCATGTATATAAGTAGTGAAATTTAAAATCTAAAAATTAAATCTCTGTGAAAACAAACAACAGTATGTTCCGTCTTTTCCATCGCATATGAAACACAGGCATAAACGTCTCTCTCAATTATATGTTGTCCCCTAGTATAATTTGCTCTGCTGCTTCCATTTTATCCAAGATTTACTTGGGGCAGCGCGATGTACCCATATCGATCCTTTCATGCAAGCAAAATATGATACAATGTTCTACATACCACTCATATTGGAACTCAACTTGTTGTCGTCCAATTATTTTAAACCGTTCCATTACATCTTTCCAATGAAGGCATTGACGATGTACATCTAGACCTGTTTTGCTTATCTAACTGAAAATGCATGAGAAAATGTTGATGATCAATTATTTTTGTAAATAAAGGGTTGTTTCAACCTTAACTTTTCTTATCGTCATAAACCAATATGTTGGAGAGAAGGACAGTGTGACAGTGGTCCACGCTTTGCACCACTTGTCCATTTATCATTCTCTTTGGCTAGTAACACAATGTATCTGAATACAGCTTCGGAAGCGTGCAACTTTCATTCTGTGCTACTTTTTCACTTTCACCGCCGCCTTAAACATACATCGTTTCATGTATAGCAATGCGACAAATCCCTTCAGACGAGTTCACTTAGATACGACATAAAAAAGTAGAAAACCAATTCACCCTTGATCCTTACGCATTGATTACAACCCGCAACGGCATGTATATATGTTGTAGCAGATCTGTTTATTGTAAAACGTGTTTTCAAAACGTGAGCTCTGCTATTTGGAAACTAAATTTGAGTTATCGTTTGTCTACTTTACTGAAGCAATGTTCTCATGAAGATGTCATAAGTTTTAACAAACATGAGAAATTACAGTAGATTGAAAGATATGAACTTTTAATTTCCTAATGGAAACTTTTCTAAACTAACTAAAATTACTGTAACATCTCCATGCTTACATATGTATTAGCAACACTTTAGAGCAATCTTACATGTAAAACATCAGTGAAAACATCCTTGAAAAGTAAGATCAAGGTAATTAGTCATTTTTATCGAAAAACATTTCTACAGAAGATCGTTCTTGAAAGTTTTGGGAGAAAGAAGAATTGCTTTCTTTTCAAAATCAACTTTTGGGCTTTCTCAGTAGTTTCCTTGCAAAAAAATCAACATCGATACATTTGAAGGACATATGATGACTTGCCAGAAACCGTTGTGTGCAATTTTAAACGTAACTCCGATAAAATTCCAATTGTGCGTGTCGAATAGGCAACTTGTGAGCTTGAGTTGAATTCGTCACAATTTGTCAATACACCGAGTCTATTCATACTAATTTGTTACACTTTCAGTGTTGTAAATGCAAAATTTGAAAGATGAAACGTTATTCGATGAAAGTATGAAATTCAATTTACCATGTATAGACGGTCTTTCTATACGTAAGTTTACATGTAACGTCGACTTACATGATACTGGCAAACAATATACGCAGTACCAACTAACACCAATGCAGAGTTGAAAACGTTTATGGCTACAACGAAAACATTGTATTAACATTGTCATTATTTCTTGTTTTATGCATAGTTTGGGTGATGTCGAGTATTACGGTATATTATTTTTTAACCGT
Organism: Callyntrura sp. NNG-2020; assembly: GCA_027744055.1. NCBI lineage: Eukaryota > Metazoa > Arthropoda > Collembola > Entomobryomorpha > Paronellidae > Callyntrura > Callyntrura sp. NNG-2020. The sequence goes on from JAHZNE010004076.1 coordinate 9,379, forward strand.
CCTACCTATCCTGCTGTATATTACAGCAGGATAGGTAGGACGGTTAAAAAATAATATAAAGAGTATAGCATAGTAGATCTATCCCATGTGCGTTTGTTTTTAACAGCCGTTGTATGTTGTATTATAGAGCTTGTATATTAGTTATGGGTTGTAAAGTGCACAATTCAATTATGTTCTTTTAACTAATTACGCGTTGATCATGTTGCGGCAACATGATATAACCCCGTGAAGTATCATCGTTTTGTGGGTATTTCGTTAAATACAGAAGGTAATTTATCAGATGTATTATTACATTAGACCATCGTTTATACATTTTAGTCTTACTAAAAAATTAATTTTAATCTTTGCAATATGTAATTATCTTAGCGGGCACTTACATATTAAAACAGCAACCAAGTTTCGAGTGTCTCTGACAGGGATGCTATGAGACATGTGTGTATTTCGTGTCATTGAGTTGAGAGGAAGATAGATATGCGATGTTGGAACTATCGTCGTTCTAGAGCATTCCTGTAATTCTTGCACAAGCAAGTAGTTTTTATATTTGGGAGCATACACAATAAAGCGGCGTGGAGAGCCCATTCTGACAGAGAAAAGGATCACTTTTAATAGCCAGAGGAATCGGGCAAGTCATGAGTCACAAAGTGAGAGAGGAGTGGCCTTAAATCGTCATCATGTAATAACGTTTTTCTGCTTTTCATTAGTAGTATAAGGATCAGGTGTGTTGGTCAGGATGACACTTAAAATTTCTTAATCAGCTTAATGAGAGGTTGAGGTTGTGCATGCATGCATTGAATCGCCAAATTGAATGTTTCTAGGCATTTCTTTAGATTACGCAGTCTATTTTTTGTTTATTTCTTATAACATAGTTTAAAAAAGACGTTCATCGTCATCGTATTCATCATCTTACGTCATAAGCCCAGCATAAGCACATACTTAAAATGTAATGAAAGCGACAAGCAATTGGCCACTCTCATAGTAAGAACAGCGTAATACTAATACTATGTTTAACGCCAGAACAACACCATTAAGCATTAGTCTAATATCAATCCGAATCTAAAACTCAAATTTGAGAAATGGCAAAGTAGTTTAAAGTATTCATTCTAAATAGGGAGACAGTTTCAAATTAGCACAACTTAAAGTAGATACATAGACACGATAAAAACATTGGTCATTTTACGATCTCCCAATTTATTAACTTCTGTGTACATGACAAAAGTTAAGGCGATTGAATTGTTGTCTGTCTGTCTGTGTATAAATAAAATATCTCAGAAACTACATCAAATTTCAAAATTCTGTTGTCACCAACCGGCAGTATAGGCGAATCCTTAGGATCAAGTAATATGGGCTCTGAGTATCATCCCCCAGGGGGTAACGCCAGGGGTAAAATTTTATAATATCTTTAAATGAGCTGAAATGTAGTACACAGATACCTTTTAAAAAGCACTATAACTTTCTGCAAAGTTTAACACTTATTTGTGTGACTCATGTGACCTCCAGAGGTCACCAAAGGTCAAATGTTGTTTTCATCACTATTGACACTTGTCAACTCCGAATGAAACGGGATTTTCAACAGAAGACTTCTATTAAAAATGACGCATGTAAAATTACAAGAAACATCGCCTGAAGCGTCCTTTTGCGGTCAAAAGAGCATTTTCACAATATCTTCGACATCGACCTCTGATTGAGTCGAGACTTGGTATTGAGATACCTTATATAAATCTTTAATGTCTTGCGAAATTTGACATCAATTTATTGGCTGGTGTTCCGGAGGTCACCAAAGATCAAAAACTGTTTTCACTACTGCCATCGCACGTTTACTCCGATTACTTGGGGATTTCGACAGATGACTCGTGGGACAGGTGGGGTCAGGGTTCGACAGGTAGGGTCAGAGATCATATAAGGAGTGCACAGAAGTTATATATTTCATGTTACATGTCTTGTTATTTCTTCATTTGTAGTTTTAGTACATGACATTTTATAAACTGCATCTCATATCTTTGTCCGCGCTGATATAAGCACATGCAAACTACGAGTTTTAAAAGTCGTGTAACTTTCTACGTACTCGGTCAATTTGTCTGAATTTTTGTCTGCCACATGATTTTGATTTGCGCTACACTACCAAATAACGTTTCAAGTTTTTCGCTTTTTAATATTGCCGTAAATGGAGAAAAACGCGCTTACAGTAAAGTTTTGAAACGTATTTAACCCACTTCCGCCGTGCAAAAAAACTTGAAACGTTATTGGTAGTGTAGCGCAACTCAAAATCATGTGGCACAAAAAAATTCAGACAAATTGGCCGAGTATGTAGAAAGTTACTCAACTTTTAAAACTCGTAGTTTGTATGGGCTTATATCAGTGCGGACAAAGATATGAGATGCAGTTTAGTTATATTTGATATTGTATCGTTGAAACTCGTTTAAAATCTATCATATATGTAAATGCTATGAAAGAATGTCGTCAATCTTTGAACGTGGGAAAAACTTAAATCAACCAACACCAACGATGAACCATATTGTACGGGCAATTATGTTTTTTCAAGTTGAGAATCATTAATACATATGAATATCGAAGCGCAACAGTGTAGCTTGAAAATAATTCGCTTTGCAAAAGTTGCTTAAGTTTTTGATACACAAGTTAGAACAAGGCTACTACCGATAATGTCGCCTGACTTAAGACGAATACGTTATATTTTTACATGTCTTAGTCCGTTCGCATACAACTGTANAGGCTACTACCGATAATGTCGCTTGACTTAAGACGAATACGTTATATTTTTACATGTCTTAGTCCGTTCGCATACAACTGTAATGCATAGGTCTGCTACCAACGGCAGCAGCACTTCAATTTTAACTGTAATAAACATTTAATTGCTTGACATGCTTGAAGAGCCACTGGGTTGACCTATCTAGTCCAAATGTGCCTTTTTAACACAATAGGTTCATATGATACGTTATCCGACTTTCGTCTAAACTCCGTCTTCCAGTAAATGGTGTTTTTACTTTGACTGGGGTATTGTGAGACCACGGTTTTGGAATCTTTAATACATTTCATTCTCATTTTAAAAATAACTTTTGGAACAATTCGTATGACGTCATTTTAGTAAAAATAGTTTTTCTCCAAACGTGATGCTAATTTTGGAAGAAATAGCGAAACTAAAACAATACACCTAAATCAAATATATATTTTCCTCCTTTTTTACAAAAACAACCAGTTGTAGGTGTAATGCCCGTATTTTTTCCAACAACAAAACGTCTACAGATTACGGTATGTTGTGTGTTGCCCAAGTTGATCCAACTTGCCAGTATCGTGTACATTACCACGCCAATATGAAAATAGAGCGTTATTGTAAACGTGTCTCCCTCCCGTCGACCGTACACAACTACCAATGAAATAGAGTCAGCAGGATACGACCCCACATGATGCACCAAGTTATATCAATTTTAAAAGCGTGTTTGATGATGGAACATGATAGTTGTGAGTTGACAGAACGTATTAATATGTATTACGTTTTAAAGAGCGGGTGTCAAAAATTCCCCGTTACACCCGTTTCGAAGCCAGAGAGAAAGCGTTCGAGTTTTATACGCTCTCTATCTCTCTCTCTCTCTCTCTAGCTTACAGCTTACCGGGATTAAAATAGATTTATGGCTGCGTGCAGTGCAAGTCTACGGAAAGATTACGTTAAGGAAAAAGCGAGAAAGCATATTTCTCCAAAATATACGTTTTTTTATGAAGAGGGTGAAAAAGAAGGGGGAAATCACAATAAAATCAACAGAGTATTGTGCTCCCCCAAGAATATTACAGGCAATCCTCAATAATCTAATCACAATCCCCGTAAAAATTCCTTTTAAACCCCGGTCCTTAATTATGATGACAAATTAGCCCGTATATGATCTTTTTATGAGGAAGTGTAATAATGAACAGGTAGATAGATACCTGCCTGTAGCATGAAATTTTACGGGGGTGGTGTACTTTCCCTTTTTCTTGTAGGTAGCATGACAGTCTTTTGTGAAAAGAAAAACTCTTACCTGTTTAGTTGCTTGGATAACTTTATGCCTTTTGACTCCTTTCAATTCTCTTGACAATCTGCTTATTACTTCTGGGAGGACAGGATCCTGCTGGGAGTCATTTCTTCTTTCCTGTTTAAAATATACATACAGTAGGGAATTAGAAGTGAAATTATTTATATATCCTCCCCGACAGACATACACACACCTAGAGATATTTCAGTACAAAGACCAATTTAAAGGTGAAAACTTTTCAGAGAAATGATCAGAGAGGCTTGTAGGATATTTGTATATTGTAACTTACCGTTAAAATCTGGTAGTGGGACGAACAAAAGAGACAACTTCCGTGTGTGTGTGTTTTTTTTCAAGTTGAACGATTCACTGATGGAAAGGTGATTCTTCTTCTTTTTTGAAAATTATTTGCCAGAATGATTGTTGCAGAGAGCAACCATTCCCAGAGGACGGTATGCCGCAACTGGAAGAAGGTTCTGTAAGATGCCCGGTTTATATCACAGTGGCGAAGCGTACTCCAGGGGATATCTGTTCTACAGGTTGCTGGTATAAATAATCTTTCGTGTTTGAAATCATCCTCCTGAAGCAACAACTTTTCAGCGAGAGAGCAGAGAGAAAGCGGAGACATCTCTGCTATTGTTGGTAGGATAGAGAGAGAGAGAGAGAGAGAGAGAGAGAGGAGAAAGCAGATTTTTTTATGGAGAAATCGGAATAGGTATCGTGTAGGGAGGTTGAGTACCCCCCGCTTGGATGTAGATTTTTTGGGAGATTTGTTTTTGATTTTTGAAGTGGTTCAAGGTAAAGGTAGAAACGAACGGGAAGTTACTTGTAGGGAGGTATATAGACTTTTAAGTTAATAGTGCTTTTGTACTTGGGGGAGGAAGATGGATGTCTAATTTTTACAGCAGATAGTTTGTAGGCGTTTGTATTGAAGTGTTTTCGAACATTCCGACACGGCTCTAAAAATAAACTTCATTCCATAATTCCATAATACAGGGAAAATGCTGATTTTTTCAACCATTATGTAAGTAGTTCTAGTACGACAATTCGAATTCGAAGTGACACTTTAGCAAATGATAACGTCAAAGGACACATTGTCTTATTATATGGTCGAACTTGCGGAAAATGTTCATT
>JAHZNE010004077.1:0-14812 GCA_027744055.1 Callyntrura sp. NNG-2020
CTCCAACTGTAATAAAAAGACAAGGCGTGTATGTATATATATATATATATATGCCAGTACTGACTAGTGACTAATGGGATGGTTCAATAATGTGTAGTTGTAATAATAATAATAAGGATTATGTTGATGATGTCATTTTTTTTGGGAGGGGGAGTTTCTCCACCTTGGTTTGCTAGAGCTAGTTCGGACTGCATTTGTAATGATTTTTTTTGCCGTTTTTTGGGCTGCTGCTGGTAAAAGTTGTTCATATTTTGAGAGAATAAACGGATAAACGGTCATAATTTATCTATTTGTTCGGTGGCTTATACAAGGCCGCTGGCAGCCTACGTGTCATTTTCTCCCTTTCATCAACGTAGGTATATATAGTAGCGAGAGGACAGGATTGTGTAAGCGGAGTTACGAAAAAGGTTCCTCATGTGTGATGTTCCACGCGCGTGGTCGTTATACAAATACAGAAGGGCAAGCAAGCTGACGAGAGTTTTGAGGAGTCGTCGTAATGAGCCTTTGAGGAGTGTTCCATAGACGAGCAAAATAATACCACAGAAAACAAATAAGGTGAAATTATTTGCATGTAGGAACGCGTTAGGTGACACGTTGTATATGTATACACGAGTGTATAGGTTGTTCCTACAACAACCGACAAATTCCTTAGGGCTGCTGCCTGGTTGTCAACAAAAAGCTGTTTTGTCAATGAAGAGGGGACTCGTTTTTGGAAGGTAACTTCCTACTCTCTGCTCTTTGATTACAGGGGAAAGGGGCTATTTACCTAACAAGTTTGTAGATTTCGGGTAAATATGTGGTCGACGAACAGTAAACACACGTGTGGGATTTTTTAATGTGGGAAAATGAGGGCGAGCATGGAAGCTTGTATATGGGTGTGATTTTTTTTGTCGTGTAATATTATTTTTTTTTGTAAAAATTTCCGTTTTTGGATGTTATCATCGCACCATTGGAGGGAGAAATGTTCTGTTATCGAAAAAGTTGAACAGAATGTCCGTGGCAGATAGCCCTGCCACCGGCAAAGGGGTAAATGGGCAAAAGATTGACACCAGAAGTGGTAGTAGGGAAGCCAGTTTCCGTTTTCATTTCTGAAAAAAGTGTGGAGCTGCTTATGTCAAGGGAAAGTGGACTGTCATATAACAGTCCTCTTTACATAACGTGAGAGGAAACTGGAGAGCTGAAGATGAGGATGTTGATGATGATGATGATGATGATCATGATATTTATGATGTTTTTTCTGACCTTGGGCTGGTTTCAGTATTTTGGAAATAGCAACTGGTTGACTAACAAATTAGAGAAGGGAGAAAGTGACTGACGAAGACAGCAAGTTTTCTCTTCACATTTCGGAGAAGATACAAGTAGAAAGCGGAAAAAGACGTGTAAGCAACATGTGTATAATAGGTTACATCAGTCTATAAAATATTTACCATTTTTGATAGGATCTATCTGCTGCTGCTGCTGGCGCTTTTCCCAGTTATTGGGTTTCACTTTTTCCCTTACACGGAATAGCTAGAACTCCTTCACACGGGCGATGGGACAAACGGCGTATTTTTGCGTTTCGGAGAAGACATGGGGTTCTTTAGACGAAGGCGGCTCTAAGAATGCATATATGCTTTATTTGAGTGTGTGTCTTCTTGGAAGGTATAATATGTTTATGACGGGGAATGCTAATGCAAAGCATATGCTTGATGTTTGAAGGAAAGTTGGATTTTGTCGAAGAGCCATGCGGCTCTTGAGTTCCACTTGGTATTTTTTTTATCAATAATAGAGACGTGAAGTGAAAGTAATATTTTGTCTCTGTGTAAGTATTTGCTGATGAGGAGGAAGATTAAAATTTTTGTCATCATCCTATCCCACGCAATTCCATAAAACGATGGAATTGACAAAAAGCGGCGTAGGGGGCAACTAATCGGAAGGATTTTTCCTAGATAAAATTGAGAGAAGAGTATGCGAGTTTGTTACGACAAACAAGTCTAGAGGCGGAGAAAAAAAGGACTTTTCAATTTTGCACGAGGATGAAGATGAAGTAGTAATCAGGGAGAGTGATGCGAGGACCTGGAAGCGTAGGGGAAAGGAAATTAAAATTGGTTTGGCGGTAGGGTGTGCAGAGGCGAGAGTTTTTTTTTTACGAGAATTGGCTAGATTGGTCACACACGGATGGGTCAGTAGGCAGTACTAACAAAAATAGGTTGGGATTTTCGGGAGATAACGTGCATTTGTAAAATGCTGACGAATAGTGTGTATAGGTAAGTGTTGTGGTCACCGCCGCGTTTTTTTTCGGGGAGAATCCGGCAAACAGAAAAGGGAACTATCCCCTTTTCGGGGAACTGAAATGAGAGCACGTACGGAAAGGGAACGTGACTAAAGGGAAATCATGCAGGGGTTAGGAGGATTGTGACAAGTAAAGTGGCAGTATACCGTGCGTGGGGTTTGGGAGGGTTGGGGGAAGGAAATACGGACCATACCGGAAATTAATCAGGTTGTTTGTTGTATTATGTGTGCTTGTTTCGGCGTTGGTGCCATCGCTCTCGATACGGGAGATATGTCAAGTATTTTTTGTATCAGAGACATCGTCATCATGTGTGGCGTGATCTGAGTAAGGGCAATAATGATGATGATGATGATGATGATGATAATAATGAGGAATAATAATGATGCTGGTCAGGTTGAAACGTCATTTTAATTAAAAGTGGCATAACTGTCCAACCTACTTTTCTAATCGGAAAAACAAGCCAAAGCTACTTTCCCTTTACACAAGTAGGCACGATCGATTAGACCTTTTTTGCATTTCCAACCATCCCTAAACTTGTTGACGGCGGAGAGACAACAGCTTTAGAAAAAGGACTGACATCCAAATACCATCGTGTAGAAGAGCACCTCTCTGAAACTACTCTCTGGGGCAATGAGACACAAGACGTCTTCGAGTTCGTATGGGAGAGATAAAATTACAAGAGGAGCACAGTCCGTACTTAGTACAAGTGATTATGCACTCTCGTCAAACGCTAACGTAATCAGTGGTGATGCTCATATATTTTTTCTTATCGTCAAGCATGTTGGTTTGATAGGTGTCATACAACCCAACACTCAGTTCAAGGTCGAGTAAGTTGCAGTTCAGAATCAGATAGCTAGAGCTGGGTGGTGTTGTAGCATACTAGCACAAGTTGATTATTATATCCGTCTTCATATACCATATATACTGTGTAGAACTTGTGGCATTGGCATTCTCTGTATGGAATTGAGCTGCTGCGGTAGAATTGAGATTTCTTTGTCAAACTTATAGTGACCGTGCTATGCTGCAGCAGGAGACGCAGAATGGTGGCAAGCAAAAAAAATACTTATTTTTAGCAGAGAATTTTCATCATCCAGTATTCATTCAGGTTAACAGTATTCCCTTGTCAGAGACTGTCAAACGGGGGAAAATATGCATTACCAGAACCAATTTCATTTTCGCATTTTGAGTGCGTACCTTACTTAACTGCCATTGGGTAACGAGGACTCACTTTTGGTTTTTTTTTCTAATCAAACTTGGTTGCTAACTATGGCTCTGTGTAGCGTAGTAGCATATTATTACCAGGACCAATGGTATAACAGCATGTCTGTCTCCCTCACACTTTTCCCTGTGTTCTCCTTAATTCACCCCAGAGGGAGAGAGCAAGGGAGTGTGTGGGTGACTCGAGTACACTTCTTTTGTCTGGTGTCATCCTTTGACAAAAATGACATCCAATTCCAGTCAACTTCACCATCATCGTCATCATCCTCGTCGTTCTCTTCCTCTCCGTTTTTTTATGCTTGTCGTCAGCAAAAGCGACAGGAGGGAATCGGTGATGACGACCATGATATTTCCGCTTGATTAATTTTTATCGCTCCCTCTCTTTTTGTCTTATTGCTTTTCGTACTACTCTTCGATATTAGGCAGCTACTAACACGGATCCCAGCGAGGAGCCCTGCTGAACTCTGCTAGATCGAGAAACTCTTAACCCACACAGCGCGTCTCGACAATCTAACCCAAAATTTAGCCTGGCTTGTAGTCTTTTTTTTATATCATCCATCATACACGAAGCGATAATGTTTCTCCTCCCTGCAAATAAAATAGGTCACGTCCTGGCAGCTGTACAGAAAAAAAAGAGAAGAGGGGGTAATCCAGCCACAATTTTTTAAATAGCTCATCATCCAGAATGGGGAATTCCGATAAAATGGCCATTAAAACAGTGTTGCGCACGAGTAACTATAGAAATAGCTCATCATCCAGAATGGGGAATTCCGATAAAATGGCCATTAAAACAGTGTTGCGCACGAGTAACTACAGAGCTTTACCAGAGAGAGAGAGAGGAGAGAGAGAGAGAGAGAGAGAGAGAGAGAGAGAGAGAAAGAGAGATTGCCTTCTCTAGAAAGATAGTAAAGTCTCCAGGAGCAGAGGTAAATATCAAATTAAAAGCAACTTTAATGTCGTTTTACAGCTGGTCACATCTCTCTCTCTCTCTCTCTCTCTCTCTTGTGTGTTGGGTCTTAGTCTTGGTAGCTAAACCACGTCAACCCGTCGATTATGCTTCTTATGGAATAAGCTAGATGCGCATTATAACGATTCGTCTGGAAGTTTGGGTTGGATTGTGGCTGAGACAGCGAGAGATTTCACTTACTTTAGAATATTACAGTTATGTGGGATGATAGATCATTTAATATTTATCTGTACATTTCACGAGTCGTGTCTTCCTCTCCCTTTTTGACATATTCCCTTGTTCGACATGATAACTGGAAACCTTGAAAACAACGCAGTTTGTAGAGATATATTCTATTATACAAATTTTGTTACCTCTCTCGCTCTATCTCTCTTTCTTTCTCTCTCGCTCTCTGGTTCTCCTTTTTTTTATATCCTGTTATGCTCACTTTGTATTTTTCGTAGTTTCCAGAGAGTGAAATATTATTGACTAATTTGGTCCCTGTTGGCTTCTCTTCTACACCAGAGAAGTGTACCCTTATTTCCCCATACGCTTGTACTTCACCAATGTTGACAGGAAAACAGACAATATTGAACAATGCGGAAAGAGTACATACGCAGTAAAACCGATCCCGATCCAATTTCGCACCTACCTATTTACACGTTTAGCTGTCGATAAACGTTTGCTAGTTTTATATTGCCGTAGGAGAGGAAAACAAGCCGAGAGAAAATCGTGTTTTTTGTTTTTTGGCAATATCGTCAAAGTTTTAAAGAACAATGCGCCCAGTGTTCCCTCCACACAAACATACTCACACACATACACCTATTCCCTTTGTTTTTTATTCATCACAGGACAAACAAAAGATAAACCCTATGTGTTTGTCTCTATCTCTCTCTCTCTCTCTCTCTCTCTCTCTAGAGATAAAGAGAACAGGGAGGAATGGTATAGGATGCAACATCTCAAATGCCTGTGTATTTTCCGTTTTTCTATAATAAATGTTTCCGTCTGCCGCCCCTTCCCAGGTCTCAATCAAAATAGGTAGTGGGAACCATCATTCAAGGAATCTCTATTGTAATATTATATCTTGAAGCAAGGTGACCTTGAAACAGGGAGAGAAAATTGAAAACGAGCTGAAATTCACTTGTCATGCTTTATATTTTCGAGGGAAAAATTGAATTCGCATAGAATGACTGAAAGAAGACTAGAAAAGGCTTTTGCCTGTTGATTTGCTCGTTTTTTATATATATATATATTTTCCCCTGACTTTCTTCTTTTTTTTGTCGTACTCATTCCGTGGTATACTCTGTACATTATTGAACATCTCGGTAAAAGGTCGTGCATGCTTTCCCTTTCTCTTGCTACCCGTGTGCTTGTGTATTACCTGCCTGCTGCCTACGCAAAAAGGCAGCTTTCTCTTAAAGTAATTTAATGCAACGAGCTATATGCTCCTTCTCATCATCTCCGTCGTCTTTGGCATTCTCACATTCCCCGTCTATCACTCGACATTCCAGCTTGCTTTGCCTATTAAAGCTGTTTAGATTTAGGAACTTTTTAAAACTTCGCCTTCAAAAGAAATGGTACAGCTTATGTTTTTTTGATAGTCCTGCCTAGTTTCAATGTTAGTGAAGGTCAGAAATATCAGAAAGTTGAAGACATGGACATATACACTCACATCAGTATATCGTAAAATCGCTCCCCTCTCACTATCGTGTAAGATGTCTTAAACCAGACAAAGGGACACATTAAGTACGACGATGCTCATAGGAATTTTTTTTCCCGGATTTTCTGAAATTTCGTCCCCCATGTCCAGACTTTGGAGAAGATTTTTAATTATAGCCAAAAAGTCTTAGCATGAGTGAAATAAGAGCCTGGGCATGCTGAAGGGAAGTCTGGAAGAGTCTGTGCAAAGTTGCAAAGGAAGCAGAAAATCTTGACACGATGAGAGGGGAGGGGGGTGGTTGTTGGAAAAGTAAGTTGTGGATGTCGGTCTGTAGGGGAAAGTATGGACAGGAGGTGATTATTATTACTGGACCCGCCCAGGTTTACACAAGAAACTCTATTGTCGAAAATATGCCCACCTGCCTGTGTGTGTATGCCTGTTACAGTTGGACGTGGTTATTTACAGATTTTTTGCGAAAGGATTATCAACTTTTGAATCCCTATCATCTTTTATTATTTGTATGGAGAGGGCCATCAAGGTAGGGGACACAAACGCAAGATTACCACCAACTTCTTAATTCTTCTCACAAGTTCTCTCACTCACGAGAAAATAATTAACATTTTTTTTTATCCAGCTTGCTTCTCACCCTGCCCCAAAGTACTACACAGCCGCTTATACTGTGTCAAGCCTGGTTCAAGGAAAGCTATATATATTGTGTACGTATAAGCTGGGACTCGGTCGTTAATATTGTCTGTGGTCTGTACACACAATTTGCACGGCATTTATACCCTCTCAACACCCATTCCCCCCACCCAGCGCTCTTAGGATAAAAAAAAATCTCTTCGTCGTATATAACCCTACTGACTTCTATTCTGACAAGAGAGTCAGAAGGGACAGGGAATCTGCGTTTTAATATTACTTACTTGCATGCGTGTCGAATGCTTGACGAAAGCTGGGGGAAACGGGGAATAGCTAGTTACGAGTAGGGTATTACCCCTTTGTAGTAGTACCTGTATGAAAAGAATAATAAATCCAGCGGAGACCTGAATGGGAAGATTTACGCAAAGACGTGCACCACAGAATTTTTCTATTAGCAGGAGTAAATTAGAAAATGGCTAATAAAAATGCGCAAAAAATAATCCTTCTAGTAATGAGGTACTTAAAAATCCGTTGGGGTGTCCACAAAAAATTGCAAACCACACACACATCTTCCCTTCTCTTCAGCCCAACTCCTCAACAGAGAAACAAGGCAACTTTATTTGAAAGTAGTTTCGTACATGCTAAGTCGAACAGTGTCCCAAGCGGCGGGAACACACAGCCCCAACCCATTTTGGCACGGTTGTCAATTATAATTACAGTTAAAGCTGCCTCAATCAGATTCGCTCAGGTGCAGAGAGGGATGAGTGAGTGGTTGGAAATGCAAAAAAAAATTGTATTTGGTTGAAGCACCTTCATAAAAATCTCAGCGGTAGCGCATATCGCATATCGCACTCGCAACCAAAACGATCCATTTCTTTCCTTTCTTTTCCCCCCTTAACGTCTTTTTGTTCTCTAAAATTAAATTGAAAGTCGGTTTCTTTCAAAAGAGTCGTGCCTCAGTATTTTTGCACATTCCTCGTCTCTCCAGCTTCCATTTCGTTTTCTCTCTTTCTTTGTAGAGCATCGTGCTGTCATTTGCTGGGTGCCCCGATAAACAAGAAAATTTTCTACTTATGACTTGTGACAATCTCGGGGAGGGGGATAAAGCTGACGGTGATTCAATCAAAGGGCTTCATGTGAAGTGATCCATTGCCCGTTTTTTTCCCCTCGCATGAAGTCACGTGTTGGAAGCCTTGTCACATGTGCATATCTCTTGAGTCGTCGTCCTCCCCTTTTCTCATGTTTTTCTCTCCTTCCATCTCCCTTTATTATTTTTATCATCTTTTGAAATGAAACACTACAATTCTACAATACAAATATTATTATTGTCTTCTTCGTATTACGTGCGTGCCTCCTTTCCCGGGATCGACACAAAACACAGTGGTCGTATTAACTACTACGTGTTTCCATCATGGGCCATTCAATCCCTTTGAAATGGAGGAAACTTGCATTGATTTCAGTGTTGAAAGCCTCTTCACATATTTTATTATTGTGTTTTGTTTTGACAATTGAGAAAAGGCAATGATGCCATCCAATGTTATGATACGATAAAGTTATTAGCAAGGAATTGTCTCTTTTTTTCGTTTATCTCCCTGGTCCAGAGACTGCGGAAAAACTTGCTCCTCAAAAGTCTCTGCCATTGTCTGATGGGATCAAAAAGGGCGGGATTTACCTGCTCCAGGGCGGACCCCAACAACAAAGTTAAATGAAAACTCGGGAATTTGCCTGTCCGACACTTGTTTACTGTTGTTCCGGGTGGGCTTGTATCCTTCGAAGCATATATGGTTATCATTCTGAGACGATAAAATGGATTCCTTCCTTCCTTGTCCGCTCTCCTGCATACCCACATGGACAACAACATGTCTACACACAGATACAATTTCATGGGGACACAAAAATAATTCTTCAAAATCGACGACGAAAATGCGCGAGACGCGAGATATACGAGGAGGATGAGAGAAAATGTTTTTGCTACTTAAACGTAATATCATTTAATCTACCATTTAGCTCAATACTCCTCAATGTGCGTCTCATGGCATTTTTTTTTTTTGCACTAGCCATTTTGTATTTCAACCTGTGTCTTTGTCCTTCTCCTTTGGTAACGCTGATAGAGAGAAGGGACAGAAGAGAGATGGATGGATGTTGTTGGCTTTGTTGTTGTTAGTACGCGTGTTTCTTGTTACTTTGCTGGTAAAGCAACACTAACAGGCCCCAGAAACGTATGTACTATGATGGTCGGGCTCTGCTGCGCGTTTTGCGCTGGCCGTGTATTGCAAATTCCCGTTGTTAGCGTTCTTCTCCACCGACAACACCGACGCTGCTGCTGCTGCTGCTGCTGCTGCTCCTTTAGGAAAAACACAGCAGAGCGTGGCTGGTTCACTGTTGCTGGGATTTTGCCTATATAGAGGCTCCTAACTTCGCACCAGAGTTTCCAGTCTTGTGTAAGACTTCACTTGAGACACATATCCACCTTAAGAGTGGAAGAGAAAGAGAAATACAAAGAAACCAGCAGAGTGGTAGTACACATATACAAGTGATACATTAAGAAACCCCACATATCTGCACTTTTTTTTTGTTGATTTTCGTTTCGTTTGCCTTCTGAGCTGACGCTTGTTTCGTGCGGTGGGAAAAAAAATCGTCCAGACATATACATAGGCGGATTCATTTTCCGATACTGGTAAGGCTTCTCTCCTTTTTCTAAACGTTGTACATATATTTAACTTTTCTCGTTGTTGTAAAGTAAGATTAACCTGACAGCAAGGGAGGTAAAAAAAAGAAGGAAAGAATTGTTCGTTTTTTGAAAGGACACCAAGAATTCCCATTGCTTTACGATTTATTCTTCTTTTTTTTGTAAACTTAAATTCCACTCCGTTCGTGCAGCCTCAAATGGTACCAGCACCGGAAGTGGTGATAGCTTGTTTTTGTGTTTGTTCCACGACGTGGACATGAACGTGACGATAATATAGGTATTTAGGTGTTCGTTAAGTAACTTCACAATTTGTCCATTCCCTCAAGCAGGGTAACCTTTTTTTTAGGTGTAGGGCAGGTAAACAAAGAGCTTTGTGTTCGGGAGAGACACACACAGGTATCACGCTACACGCCATTAATGTATCTAAAACTATAATACTATCATCATCAGCATAATAACGTAAGACCTCCATGTACACCATTGACCACCTTGTAACTCGACAATTTACTTTGGTTGACCTTCAGGAAAAAAAGCACGTCTTTTCTGCACATCCCGTTATCCTCCGTTGGTGTTTCTGTGCCGGGCTGTAGAGAAGCAGTTTTACGAGAGACCAACCATCCTTTATCATCCTCGTCTGTGTGCCACGGCAGCGCAGCGTTGGGTCGGGTGAGTTAAAGGTTAAAAATAACGAAAAATGTATTATTACGCTTGTTGTTTCCGATAAGGCTTTCGCATATATTACGAGCTTGCTCTCTCTCTCTCTCTCTCTCTCTCGCTTCCTTCCTCTGCCCAAAATTTAATCGCTGTTTACTCATGCACGCAAAGTAATAACAGTGTCCATCCATTCACTTTATCTATTTGCCCCACCACCACTATCATCATCATCATCATCATCAGGGACAAAGCCGTCGTCAACGGCGTAACATTAATGCGTTGTGTGTGTAGGCATATCTGCACGTTGTATCATATTCCCTGACTTATGTTACACCACCACTTATTCACCTGCTTGAGGTTTTCATCTTTCACCGTGAGCTGCTTATGCCACTTTTTACATAGAAATATTCCAGACCTTTCATAATAATCCGTATAGTAGGCACTACTGCGCTGGCATACTGGTCATTTCACCTGAGAAAAACAGAACGCTCGCTGCCACGTTGCGTCACTTGAATACACCGCTCCCCACTGACATTTCACATTTAACATCTTTTCACCAATTTTCTGCGCTCCCTCTCTCTCTCCCCCCCCCTTTTCAAAAGCGTAATCCCTGCTTCATCAGTTCATTAATTACGTAACAATATTCCTGGCGCGCTGCTTGTATGGCCTCCTGAGAGAGAACGTGGGCAAAAACGGGGAAATGGGTTCTCTTTTTATCATGGATTTGACTTGAACGGCATAAAAATGGTCTTCCAATCATAAACACCTGCACATTGACGGGGAGAGTAGGGCTTCCCAATATGAATCCGCTTATCATCATCCTGTTGTAATCAGCATCTTCATCTTGACCCTTTTTTTTGCAAAGCACCATTCAGACTTTGGGGAGTTACAAGTCTGCTTTCATTACCGTTACACATCATCATCCCTCCGTTGTGTATTTTTTTGCGTGTTCCATACAAATTACCATTTTTTCTGGCTTGGTAAAATGCTCCCCCTTTCTGGCTGAGATAGTCAATGCGGTTCATCCTTTTGGGAGTTTTGCAACGACAACGTAACCCCAAGATTCGTCATAAGAAGGAATGATGGTCGATGATGGTGATACAGGCAGGTAAGTGGTGCACGCACACGGTAGACACATACGCTCATAAAATACCCGCTTATCGCAAACTTGCATATTATATACCTTACACCTTACATGCCTACCTGTTATTCTGCTAGTCGACGTGCTTTAATTTTTTTTTTTTTCTCTCTCTCTCTCTGCCTCTTTCTGCTCTACACATTGTAAAATTTCCCATTTTATTATCCCAATACCTACTGTTAGTTTCGAGTTCAAACCTTTCTTGTTCCCTCTACAATACATGCCTCCTAGAAGGAAGAAATTTCCTGCGAAATTCTCTGTTGCACCGTGTCGCCTTGTTGTGCGGGGATTTGCTTTTCTGTTGTTGGTGGTGGCGCTGCCAAGCAATCATACCTGCCTGCGTGTCTCGTTTGCTGGGTTGGATAGTTACGTACACACAAAGCATAATGCGAGAGCCATATAATGCCAACTTCTGCGTAAACGTATTATTTTATGAGGATGCCTTCCTGGAAATTTTCTTGAAAACTGCCGCTAATACGTATATGCCTACACTAAAGAGGCGCTCACTCCACTCAACTAGCATTAGTAGCCAGTTAAGTTGGCACTTCTTGTTAAAACGCTGTGTTACCCTCCTATAATCTCTTGAGTGAGTGTAAATGTCTATATATACATACATATTCCCTGGGTAGATCGAGAGAGCATAGGAGAATGTTGAATGTAAGTAGCAACGACTAATTGCGATTTACCGTGATGGAGTGTAGTAACCTTGTATGAAGTGTGTACTTCACGTGTTCGATTATCTTACGTGGTTGCTCTCTGTTTTCCGCTACTTCTCTCTCTCTCTCTCTCTCGCTCTCTCTCGCTCTCTGGGTAAATGTGAGGAGGGACAGAGGCTTCTACCTACTGGTCGAGTAATGGTCATACGTAATACGTGACAATATAACTTTCAATTATACAAAAAGGACGTCGACGACGACTTGGCACACTTTTTAAACTTGGTAAGAATATGCAGTATTCTCCAGAGTATATATGTTGTTGGGGATCCGGTTGTCAATCGGGTAGTTTCTGTGTAATGTCTCTAGATGACATAACTTCCTTGTTATGACCCGCCCCTTGCGCATTGTAAGCGTCTCTCGACTCTCTCTCTCTCTCTCTCTGTTTACATCCTGGTTGAGTTAATTTACCTGACACATACAAAAAACCCGACGCGATTCCCGGTTAGACAAAAACATAGAAACACTCGCTACTACTACTATCTACACATTAGGTGTCCTTGCTCTGATTCCCTCTTCTAATCTTCTCCTCCCTCAGAGCAAGCACCCTCCAGCAATGACAAGTATGTCAGCAGCCCAAGAACAACAAGGCGGGGAGGGGAAAGAAGAAGTTCAAACGGGGAACGGGTTTCCTGTTCAATTTTTATTACTACATTATCTACTTTCCATTTAAGAGGATAACAAACAAGAAAGTATATCTTGATTTCATTCTCATCACTGGTCTCGTGCGACCCTCCTTTGAAGCACCCTTGCCTTGTACAAGATGAGAGAGTAGGGGACTTTTACCTTTCTCTTTTGAAGGGGCTAGGGATAAAATCGTAGCCATTGTTACGTTTTTTTGTTAAAAACCGTGCACTTCCTCTGGTTGCGTCATCCCTCATCGTCGGATATTTGATGTGTTTAATGTAAAGAAGTGCTCTTCAGCAATAAATGATTTTCCAGCCAAGCCTACTATAAGTAGAACTTGCCCGCTTCTCCTTTTTACTGTGTACTTATTATTATTATTATTATTATTATTATTATTATTATTATTATTATTATTATCTTCAAAGTAAAGTAATGACCCGTTGTAGATACTCCGGGGATATTGTACATAAAGCAAAGCAGCCGAAATGCATGTGAGTCGGTTGCCATTAGATCATTCGACCACAAAGAATCATTTAGTTATCGTTCATAACACTTTTTTTGCGTAAGTACTCCACGTGACAAATTGTAGTAGAAGAACTCATGCTTTTCTTCACATTCTCAACTGACGTACATTGAAGGCTTGATTGATGTCTCTATGTGTGTTCCTGGTTCATTCACTGTGCAATGCAATGATCTAATTTCATACACAACAAGTTAGTTCCGTGCTTTCACTGTAGACACAGCAGGGATTATTAGTTCCTTTTAAATGGTACAACCCAACAGTATCGTGTTTTCACGTTGCCCCATTTTAACGTAAACTGCGCCAATGTCTACACTGAAGTTGTGTAATATAACGAATCCGCCTTTCTATTATGGCAGCAGCGTTACTCTCGTTATACTTTGTTTTGTATTATTGCGACAGGGTTTTCATTAAAAGGTGCTTGAACCCTTTCAATTTGTGATCTCAATTTTCTGCTTCGATATATTTTTGACTACTCATCTTTTAAATATTTAATTGAATTTGGAATTTGAGTCGTCGACCAACATAATTAAATTAATAACAAGGCAGGAGAGATTGTATCTGTACGTCGTAATTAATATAATAAAATGTCTTCGGTTGAACGACCATCTAACGTCGTACGCTGCTTCCAACATCATCATCAGTGAGACTACCCTCTTACCTCTGCATACTCTGCTATACTGGTAGCGATTTTTAGAAAGGCAATTACTGAAAGTTTAATATATATTGTGGAAATCCTACAAGGAGTCCTGCCTTCGGAGGTAGATTGTTATTTGACAACGCTTCTTTTGTCTCAAGTTACCCCAGCACAGCTACAAAACCAAAAGGGGGTTACCTTCTCCAAATAAATCTCAGGATATTTACATGCATGACAACTTCCCTTTCCCTTTCACCAGGCTGACTTCGTTTCCAGTAATTTTAATAAGCAAGGTTTTCACTTCACTTGGCCGATAAATCTTTTTCCCTTAATAGGAGTACAGTAGCGTTAAGTGGTGTAGGGAATGAAGGCATTTCAACTTTGCGAACAGGTAGGTATTTTGTTTGAGACAGTTGAAAATATTTTGTTTATTAGAGAGAGAGAGAGAGAGAGAGAGAGTAAATTTCCGTGTTCATTGGGCTCTACTGGGTGGGATTAGGTAATATTAGGAGCACTACTACTCGTTTCATAAAGGGCGAAACTGTTTTTTTTTAGGTATATATGAAAGCGTTCATCTGTTTGTCCATCCGTCCGTTATGAAGGATACATTAGTAATCCTTGACTGTGCTGTTCAACTGAATGTGGTGAAGCAACTGCTAATCCGATATTGAGGGACAGTCTCCAGCTGTTACGGAGTTGGGATTATAAAAAATACCTCTATAAATTGTTCCTCCCATTAACTTGGAAGGCAAGGAAGCACAAAGGCATTACAGGAAAATCTCATGTCCCAAAAAAAAATGAAAGTGGGGAAATTGCTACAATATATTTTGATTTTTCAATCGCGGTCCCACATTTCGTCACTTTTCTATCTTGTGGGGTTGTCTGTTGTGGTGGATAGGTAGGCGGCTGCTGTCTTTCTGTAGCCCAAGTTAGATACATTTGCGAATGTGTACACCATAATAGTGCTACTTCCTGAACAGAACATAACCTGTCTTTTATATATTATGGTCGTTGTCGTATTCCTTCCGCATAATCTTGTGTCCTTTTCCTTATTATTACGGTCTCTCGACCCTCCTCTCTCTCTCTCTCTCTCTCTCTC
>JAHZNE010004078.1:0-23224 GCA_027744055.1 Callyntrura sp. NNG-2020
GGCACCGATGATTTTTTTACAGAATGAACATCTACGCATCTTAATACCCCAGTACAGAAACTTTCAGGAATTTCTACCGTCAAAACTTTTTGAGATAAAACTATAGTAGTGTATATTAATTAGTTAAATAAAACGTTTAGTTAAGCTAACGTAGCTGAAATTTAAAATTCCTCAATCAACTGAACTGCTTGACGCATTTATCCTATATCGTATATGATAACTTGCCTGTCTTTCGTCTTGTTTCACGTGCTTTTGGAGAATGCGCCAATTTCCAAACACGATTTGAACACGCGTGTAGAAGTGCATTTTACTGAAGCACGAAACGCCCACTCTTTAGCAACATTTAACACGGCACGAAAACCCAATATTCATATCATGGTGCTACTGGGAAACCACGAACACGTTTTGGGTCAATGTGTGTACACGCTTTCAATAGTACTGAAACATATCTACAGGGGGACACATGTATGTGACTGCACTTACAACAGTGCGCGGTGATCTGTTTCTTCTCGTTCCCGTTGTCAGTGTTGCAAATCACACGTAAAGTGATCGGTACGTGTGCCTATGCACCCATGCAGCCAAAGTACGACAGTATCGCATAAGAAGAAAGTTATCGCTTTCTACATATATAACGATGTAAGGCATGCATAAATACATAAACAAGAAGAATTACTTTCTTACATTTTTTCCCAACAGAAATATAATTTTTCTGTAGTTTTACATTTTACTTTATTTTATGGTTTATTATTATGATCGCCGTCATTCGTTTAACGGTTCGGTACTGACTTTTTACTTTAAAAAAAATCCTGGCAATGGCGGCTCCTACACAATTTGATGCGATGCCAGTGTAATGATGCTTGTTGCGGGTCTAACTTGCTAGCCAAAGCTTACCACCACTATAAAAAGCAGAACCATGCATTATTGTTTATTATTACTTTCTAGTTCTAACTTTTACGGGTTTTATTAACCTATATGCATCCCCTTATCTTTATCTTCGTTATAGGCACACTTAATATAAGGTCATACATTTAGAAATATGCTCTAATGTTTGCATTTGGTATATGCTTCAACTAACGAGGAGTTCTACTGGGTTCTCTAATTTTACAGTCCATGAAGGATATGTTATTTTAGTGATATGTGCGTTGTTATGTCTCAATAGAGAGAAAGTTTTAATTGTTTCATTTCATTTTGGACATTTTGACACTTTTAAAAAGGAAACCCAATTAGTTGCTCAACGAAATTTTGAAATAGAGATCGAAAATTTAACTTCCTTTAAATTCCCTGCCATATTCCTCAAAATATTACACCTTTAAGCTACTTGAATACTTACATCGTTCATTAATCAAGGCGTTTTGGCAGACGCTATCATATATTGTGATTGAATGATCTCCAATATGAAGAGTGGATATGAAATAGCAAAATGCGAATAATGTAAAATGAAGAATTATTCAACACGCTGGATACTATACAATAGGAAATATTCAATCTTTAATATGCAAATATCATTCGAGGTCCAGTATATGACTGTTTGGGTGACAATGGTGTTCACAGGTTTCCACGCATTCACATAATCTACTAGCATGCCTATGGTACAGGTTTGTTGGGTCGGTCGACCGTGCAAGTCCCTCGTAGACCCTTGCGTGTTTTTAAATCTCAATCCTGCAATCCACATTTGCTGTCAGAAAGTTATCCTTGACCAAATATTACAGCCCAATACCATCAAACGTATCCTGTCTCTATTCCTTCCAAATTTGGAATAGCAACTCGCAAACAATTTCCTAGATGTGCCGGGAACCTATACGAGAAACAGAGCGCGCTAACGTTCCACCTCGAAACAGGAAACCCCCATTGAAAACAAAATATTATTACGCCACGTTTATGATTTGAAATGTTGTGGTTTAGTGAATTCAAAGCCAGAACAGGTTTAACAACGCCAGGAATTCTTTTCGCGCTCCGGTAAAGAAATAATAAAGCGTAATATAAATATAAAGAGGTTGATTCCACTACATTCTTGTTAGAATCTTCCTACTATGTAGGTATATTACGCAGGATGCTTGGAAACATGTGAAAGGTACACGTTAGAACGGGGGTAATAACAGTTGTGAGATACAACAATAACAGTAACCGTAATCATAATGAGAGTACACATCCTCAATCCTTTCCTTTCCCTTTTGTACCCATGGGGACGGGGAAACCGAAGAAGGATACAGTTCCCTGCATGAAACGCAAAGCAACAAGAGTTGCATTGGAGGGGGCGATGAATTTCCCTGAAAGAAAATCCAGCAAATCGTATTTCGTCCTAATATGGTAATGATGATGAGGCTGATAAGCGTTCCCAGAGTTAATACGATGAGTAGTTAGACAAACAGTGGTTTTGTGGGTAATTATAACATCCAGAGCATTTCTCTGTTGGACGGGAAAGCTAATCGAAGTGTTTCGAAGAAGTGAAAGGGTGGCGGTGGATACATTTTTGGCAAAAAATGTACCACTCTCACACAGCGTGGCTGCATCGATTCATTACTACCAACTACTCCTGTTCTCCAACACTTACCGCAGGAAAAGGCGAACAGAACGAGGATGTACAAAAAGAAGAATTTCATAATGTCCATCACCATTCGTCCTAATGAGATTTGTAAAGGTCCCAGATATGGATTCACAGAGAAAATGTAGACGAGTTTCAAGGAGCTGCATTGTCCGGAAACCAGAGAGAGTCCATTTCGCCATTACGCCCATTGAGGCCGAGTCATGAAAAAAAACACACAAGAATAAAAGAGTAAACGAGGGGTTAGCACGGTATTGATTACAAAGTAGTTGCGTAAATTTGAATGTCATTATCGTAGACACACACACAGTGTAGGATACTAAAACCATCTGATAAATTGTTTGCTTATTTGTCTACATCATCATCATCAACATCATCACGGTTGCCTGTCACACCACAGGCCCATTATTTGTCATTTGCCATGTTCAATGATTCGTGCACTCATTCTTTCTCTCTGAAACTCTTGTTGAATCTTATTTACTTTTACTTCCATATATCCCCCTTCTCTCTCCTCTCTCTCTCTCAACAGAAAATTTTTCCTAATTACTGTTTGCAATAAACCTCTAATTTATTACTATTAGTCTTTCCATCAAAGCTTGCTACGAGAACCATCATATCCTCATGTAACCTGATACTTTTATGTGCTCTCTATACCCTCCTAGCACAAAAGACTAGACATAAATGCAGACAAACTGCACAAAAAAAGTGTGTTGCCACTGTGAGATTGCTGCTAGCAGAGTAGAACTTTTAATGTGCGATTCATTGGAAATTGTCTGAGAGATGAGATGAGAGAAGGGAAGTGGAGAAGTCTTTAGGGGAAAGAGACACGTAAAAAAAGTAGAGTTCAACCAGCAACTTCATGCCATTCATCTATGAGGACGATCTCCCACATTAAATGTATTTATTACTCTCCCTCCACCCTCTCTCTATCTCTCTTTTTATTTCAATTTCACCAGGATATTGGTTCCGAAAAAAACATATATTATACTGCATTGTTTGTCCCTGATGCTGTTAGTTGGTTTGCTGTTACGGACGGCGGCTGTATAAAATGTTTCATTCAATACGTTCCTGAATATTTAACGACTACAGGGTTATACGGGGGGTAAAAGGATACCGCGTGATAAGGTAATACGTGATATATGGTATCTTCGAAACAGTACGTTTTCTTTAAGAAATTGTCTACCCTCTGGAGTAATCGAGCCTGTCTCCACGTGATGTAAAATGGTTTGATGATCACTAATATGAGCAGAACAGAAGGAGAGCCATGTTAGCACACAACCAAGCGCACTTCCTCCTTTGTCGGAATAGGTATGCATTTGTATTGAGCATTTTGCGAGTACGTATCACACACAGCGCTCGTCTTGATGATAATGATTCTAATCATCAGGAAGACGAGCAAGAAGGAAGATGGTCATCAACATCGTCATCAACTCGATGATGATAACAAGTGAAACTAGCTAAAAATAAATTGCCCTCGAGGAGATAGGTGGCTGGAGAAGAACCTGTTTTCCCGTTATTCCTTCAGTATATCCTCTCTGACTGCTTGGGAATAAAGTAGTTTTTCGTATACTCCGCTGATGATGAAAGTAACGACGATAAAAATATGATCTTCTGCTCACGCTCAGCATATACAAGCTCATCAGCATTTCCGCGTATAGACGTAGGTTGGTTGAAGTGATATTTTGATTCGGCTGATTGTTATTAGTTAGAAAGTATAGCATGCAAGCCACTTTCTTGTTTGATCGAGATTATTAGCTCATATTTTATTATTGTTCTGCATGACTGCGTGTGAATGCCTTAAGCATATTCCTCTCTTCCGTTTTTTTGTCATTTTTTCTTCTTCTTATCATTCGTTTGCTCCTTTGCTTTAATGTACTTTACTATCCGTTCGCATCATCATCACTGTATGAGGGCCATTACCATCAGTATCTTTCACTCAGCAAGAAAGTAGCAGCACCTTCAGGAAAGGACTTTCTCTTGTCAGTGTGTTCCCTCTGAAACTGCGCACATCTACTCCTGCAAAAAAAACAGGACTCCGGAGCGAAGCTGTGACTTAAGGTGCAATCGCGCTCACAGACGAAAGCAGTAGAGGAAGTCAAAGAAAGAATGAAAACTACTTACAGCTGGGATAGTCGAAGAGGAAAACTCCACTCTGCTGCTAAAATGTATTATTCATAAACTTGGATTTTACATTATTATTCTTCGTGTCTGGAAGTATCTAGCTAATCCACATTTATATTACACCGCTACCACTACACAATTTTTGTAGTAACACGGTACAAGGTCTACCTACTCACCCACCTACAAAATAAAGGGTAAAAAACCCAGTTTGAGCTTGCTTAACTTTGAAAAAAATATAGATACATATACATAAAGAGGAAAAATGAGATGATTCATTGAATACCAACAAATAAGTTGTAGCGAAGAAATAAAAACCGGGTAGGACAGTACGGCCAGGAGAATGCACGTATATTGTTATATATAGTGATAGCAATAATAATAATCATAATAGGATGAGATGCCTCCGGCTTGAAATAACGAATTCAGGAAACTTCTTTAACCGTGTGCACCTTTTACACGCTATCACATAATAGCTCGTACGAATCTTTTTTTATTTTTCGTAACTTTATACCCCGTCATAGACGACCGCAGCAGCAAAATTGAGAGAGTTGAAGCCGCGAACGCAGAAGACTACCACCTACCTTCCACTACACAACTCTACAGCCATATTTATCTCTGGTGTGTAGCTAAGAAAGCCTTAAGGCTACACGCTATTATATTTTTCTTACTCTCTCTCTCTCCATCCAAGACGTTATTTTCTTGTCTGTCTCCGTATTTACTTCTTCAGCCTTTTCATAACTACACCTCCTAGTATAATTTTCTGTAGGTATACTCACATAATGTATGTGAAATATTTCTCTCTCACCCCCCCCCCTCCGACAGTTGTACAGAAGAGAAAAGATTTTTTTCTCTCCACGTCTCACACACACTACACGACGGTACTTGCTGTTTTTCTTTAAGTAACCAACTTACCTAAAAATATTGGCTGCAGCAAACAAGCCTTCAGCTATTAGCATAGGATCCCAAGTGTCCCAATCCTCGCGTTTCACATCCTCTGTCATTCCTGGATACTTCTTTTTAACCTAAACAAAAGGTAAAAAGGATAATATGTGGTTTACAGCCATTACAGACAGACGGTTGACGGTATGTGGGGTTATTACTGTTATTGTTCTTATAAGAAGAAACAGCGAAATGGTAAGAGGATTAAATCAATCATCAATCGTCGTTCATCCTGTAGCGATGGTAGGATTACTTTTACCCACAAACCACCGCCACCACTTCGTAATGGATTCCGCAATACACGAGCTCGGAACAAAACCCGCCATTTCATCTGATCCTTTTCGCTGCTCAAACTCACAAACTCCACTTTCCACAACACTTTTGCGCTCAAAACCGAAATAATAATAATAATAATAATAATATGAAAGTGAACAGATCCCCATTTACGTTATAGGGACAACCGGGTTTAAAGCTAGAAATTGAAATACAAAGTGTAAATACCTACATAAACTTTCTTTGTCTTGACGTAGCGGCGGTATTGGCATTAGTAACGTACGGTGCGTGTGACAGTGAGGAAACAGGAAGGAAAAGGCGCATTCCTAGTCAGCACAGAGAGGGAGAGATAGAAAATATGAATGCAAAAACACATTTTCTTACTTGATAATAAGCCACGACTCGGAGAGCAATGGTGGCCACATAGAGAGAGTTTGTCACAAAATCCAGCACGTTCCACATATCACTCACGTACTCCCTCAGGCCCACATCCCATAGCTGCTTGATCTCACTCCAAATCAGTCCTATGACACAGTATAGACAATTATAATCATGGCACTGCGCTCGGTATACATTCGCAAAGTTACAGTTACGACAACGACGTTTCCTTTACCCCAAGTTACACTCCCACCAACTGCCTACCTAAATTACGGCGGAATCAGGCTACAAATAGGGGAAGGTTTGCTGAAATACGGAAATTCAAATAGGAGACAGCGGTAGTCTCAACGGCAAATTCTATTGCAGGGGGTTTGATAATAAAAAAAGTTATGACAAACAGAACATGCAACAAACAAGGAAAATCTACCTAAATGCTGGTTTGAGAAAGCCGATTGGAGGGAAGAACACGCATGTAATGTGCATTATTAGGCACGATTATTATTACCTCCTGGAAAATTTATCTCGGGTTTATCACATTCCCCTCACGTATATATGTATATATATCTCTCTGTAGCTTAAATGCTTATCTTTATGTCTTTCCGTACAACAGGCACTCATGTACATACGTATCTTTCCATTTACCTTCATTCTTGGCATGTTTGGCAGCTGCCACCGAAAATTTCTCCAGGAACTGACAACTTTGTCAAATTTTGATAACTTTTTTTAAGACTTTGAGTAAGCTTCTTGCAAGATTGTTTACTGTTTATACGTTCGTTTGTACAGAACATCAGCCATCGTACGCATGAGAGGATTTTCCGCGAGTGAAATCACGTCACGGCCGAGTAAACCCAGCCTTACGGCTTTAAGAAAACCTACGATAGTTTGGTCTGTTTTACGGAATACCATCGGGAAAGTGAATTTACAAAAAAAGGGTTTGCACTTACGATGATAAAATACGATTCTGGGAGAAAAGCTGTAGCCTGTTTCAAATTGAAATCATCGGTACATCAATATGGAGGGGGAGAATCTCCACATTAAAGGAAAGGGGAGGGTCACGGTAAACATTGACACAAACTGTCAATATAACGGTGGTATAAATATTAAATACAAGACAAGAAATGGGTCTAACTCAAGTATAATTTAAAGCGACTCTATAGAGTATCCAGCTTTAAGGGGTGCTAAAAGCAAGAGTTGATTATACGACGACGTTGGGAAAGATAAATTTTTTAGATCACATGCTCCATCACGCGCTTCTGAAACATTTGATGATTGCAATAGCTCACAAATTGTTATCAACGTTGGGTGTTGTCAGAATGCTGTCTTGTCTCCAAATTTTAATGGTTATTTTATTAGAAAAAGAGAGACCTCGGGAGAAATAAGTGGGTTGAAATTTGAAATGAACAAATCTCTTGCTCTTATTAATAGTGGATGAGGGACAACTCGACGCCAAAACGATGTAATATTCTGTTTCCAGGAATCGACTCTTTGCTGTGTAAACGAGCAACTACAGTGATATTTACACTAGCCGACATATTAACGGTTTATTTATGACCATCGCATGTCTTTCCAAGCCTCCAATGTCAGCAACTCATACACTGACACCGTATGTACCATTTTAGAGGGGAAAAAAATCTCTCAAAAGGAAAGTGAAATTGATTTACGGATGAGGAGAGCCAAAAGTACTTAAAGAGAACATATTTGTTGAAAGTGATGATAGTAGTGGACAGAGAACAAAAAAGGAGAGAAAAAACATATAGCAGAGAGTAGTAATGGAAAAAAACCGTGATGCTGGCGTACCTGCGACCCATGCCAGAATAAACCATTCCACGAGTGATGGAGCGGCTCCGCGTATTTTCGTCACATCCGTAGAGATCCACACAGTAGAGCTGGCGTCAATTTCCAATTCCAACCATTTTGTCAAGAACGTCTCCAGCCGCTGACTTGCCAATATTAATAAAACTGTTAAATTGAGAAAAAAATGAGCTGTTACTTTTCTTTTCGGTTTTTTTGCGACGTGCCTTCCATTCTTTAAAATAGGCGCTGGCAAACGGGAACAAACAAGGTCGAAATAAAGAAGGATGTACACATTTGAGTTACACGAAGCATGAAAATCCGAGTGTATTTTGGAAATCTACCCACGCTGATAGATTCCAAGTCAAGCCTGGTACTTGTTAGCTTTCACTGATTGTACGAACGTACGGTGAACATGAGAAAGGGAATCAAACAGGATTTGCCAGGGCGAAAGCTTCATAAGACACCTCACGGAAAAGGTCAAAGGGAGTGAGTCAAAAAAGAAAGGAACGAAACAGTACAAAGCAGAACAAAGAAGTAGCGCTAGGGATTCAGCAATAAAGCAAATTGTCTGGGTTAGATCGTTTTCTGCACAAAAACTAATGAAACAGGAGTCAAGTGCAAACATGTTGTCTTCAAAAACTGGTCTATTTGGCAGTAAACGTACGATTTTAATGTACAACGTTTCAAAGTAAGTACATTTTTAGTTAATGTCAGCATGACATACCAACCTATAATATGTAATGATACTTATAAGACTCGCTAATAATGCCTCAGCGCCAATAAAATATCAACTTATCATTTCTAATATAGATACAGGGTTTTAAACTTTTCCTGTAGGAACATTACACTCATTGTACACTCGCTTGGTATAATCTTACATCAGATCACCTAACCATTACGATTTTTTTGCATTGATGATAAATATTAGCACATCCGTTAGCTTAGTTGAGCACGTCTGAAAATACATTATGAGGGGGTGGAAACTTTTCTATGCCAACGCGTAACTTTAGAATACAGTAGACATTTTGGATGGTTTTGTTTTTGCTCACTTTGGAGCACATTTTTTTTAAAATTTGGTTTGTTGAATTTAAAAATGCAATGCTTTGTTATTAAATGCACATTTAAAGACTTTACTAATAGACATGCTAAAATATTTAGAATATTTTCGAGAAACTCGTCAAGTGCATGTAAAACAAATAGATGTTACAAGAGTAGAGCCTATAGAGCTGGCTCCTCAAAAAACAAAACCCTTCATGGTGTCGTAGTATACTTATAGAAGATTAAATTTCGCATGGGGTCTTGAATACAACACAAACCAACAGAGCCAGCGAATCGTTCTATCTCAGGGAGATCAACCAATTTAGGAACCATTCTATGGTAAACTCTCAGCATGGGTTAGCATTATTTTGTAAAGATGATATAGTATATGCCTATATGTATCAAACCGAAAGTATAACATGCAGACATCACACCATTCGCCGCCAAACAGCAAACAATGAAGCATCAAGTTTAAATTGTGGCCTGGTGCATGGAAAAGAGAAAATCAACATAGCATTTTACTTTGTTTACGCCTGGCTATTATTATCCTTGTCATTATTTGTGTTCACTTCACAACACCATTCCTTTTACAACAAACAACGTAATATCGGGCCGAACTTCAACGGCACAATCAAAAGGAAAGTTGTACTTAAAGTATGGTTGGTGGTTTATCAACCACAAAAGTATATACAAGATCCCCCAAACTTACCACTACAACTCACCACCCTTCTTTCTATCGCTATCTACTGATTCATTCACTAATATTGCTTCTCTACAAACATTTTTTTCATTTCCTGTTCGCCTCTTCTAGTGTTTGGGAAGAATGATTAAACGCCAGCAAACAGTTAGGAAAAGTTCCTGTCAAAGAACCACCAAAAATACTAAAACGTTTATAAAAATACACATACAATTATTTAGCTGAGGCATTCTGTTCAAAATTGAGAGCTAGAAAAGAAAACAACAATATTGAGCTACACTAGCACTAGTGCCCATTGCATGGGTCGTTGTTCGCTTTCGTGTTAGAGCATACCGAGTATACTATTGCTTCATTACTATTCTTTGGTCACATTTAAATAATTTGCATTGGGCGATGCAAAGAAAATTTTAAGCAGATATTCATGGAAACCCCTTCAATTTATCATTTGCACCTATGCAAATTTTAATCAACTTCAACAGCTCCGGCTACAGTGACAACCATGGGCAGTTCCAATATGTTCAAACCATGCCATTTTAATGATCGTTACTTATTTTAAAGACCGACACCGACACTTCTAAATTTTAATATAGTTGTCCGTTTTTTGGAACAATTAATGTATACAGAGGAAGCACTTCTGACATCTTGGTCAGCTTATTTCTTGTGGTAAACTTTAGTGGTTTCTGCGAGGTTATAGGTCCCAATCTCATTTTCAAACAAATTGACTTTTTTGCAACATGTCAGCAGTTTGTATTTTCTTGAAATGTTCTGACATGTTTGTATTTCGGAATACTATCGGGAAAGTGAATTTACAAAAAAAGGGTTTGCACTTACGATGATAAAATACGATTCTGGGAGAAAAGCTGTAGCCTGTTTCAAATTGAAATCATCGGTCATCAATATGGAGGGGGAGAATCTCCACATTAAAGGAAACAGGGGAGGGTCACGGTAAACATAAACACAAAGTTTCTATATATCGGTTTTATAAATATTAAATACAAGACAAGAAATGGGTCTTACTCAAGTATAATTTAAAGCGGTTCTATAGAGTATCCAGCTTTAAGGGGTGCTAAAAGCAAGAGTTGATTAAACAACGACGTTGGGAAAGATAAATTTTTTCAGATCACATGCTCCATCACGCGTTTCTTTTGATGATTGCAATAGCTCACAGATTTTTATTAACGTTGGGTGTTGTCAGAATGCTGTCTTGTCTCCAAATTTTAATGGTTATTAGAAAAGGGACACCCCGGGAGAAAGAAGTGGGTTGAAATTTGAAATGAACAAATCTCTTGCTCTTATTAATAGTGGATGAGGGACAACTCGACGCCAAAACGATGTAATATTCTGTTTCCAGGGATCGACTCTTTGCTGTGTAAACGAGCAACTACAGTGATATTTACACTAGCCAACATATTAACGGTTTGTTTATGACCATCACATGTCTTTCCAAGTGTCCAAGCGACCGTATGTGCCATTTTAGAGGAAAAAATCTCAAAAGGAAAGTGAAATTGATTTACGAATGAGAAGAAATCATAGTCCATCCCCCCAAACCACTCCAATGATTATCCAATCGTAAAATAAAAGGTAGTTTTCGTAAAGTCGCAATATAAAATCAGAGTGCTTGTACAAGTACGAATGTATGAAATTTCCAAAAATTCTGGTTTTAGTAAGAGATTTAATTTCGCATTTAATAACATAGATTTTATTTATGTATTATCCTGTACAACTAGAAGTGTGTGCACAGGATAGGTTAAGCAAAAGCTGTAACTGTGTATTCTGCACTCCACTTTGGCCGTGATAACCAAGAGAGGGATAGATAATGAAATACGGAGAGACCATTTCCATTTATAAAGTTAAACAAGTACGCCCGACTTATACGTTGCCCACTATTGTATTACTGGCAGCATCTAAATGCAATTCAAAACTTTATGTCTACCGTCTCCCAACAATATATACAGTACCAAGGGTCGCTTTGCCCACTTTCACTTGTTCCTGCTGCTCCTTGTGCGAACGAATCTGATTTTTCTGCTAGAACAGCAGCAACAGAGAGAAAACGAGGAACAATGTAAATAAATAGCCGGTTTTCTCTCTGCTCAAGTGGCGGTACTGGCGTTGATGATAGACGTGACCAAAACAAAACCAAACAACCACAAGAAAGCAGAGAGAACTGTTCTCCAACTGCTATTCCTAAACACTATAACAAAAGAATATAAAGTTGGATACCGTCCAACCACCCAAGCAGGGAACGGTGTGATGCTTACCATGTTTTTTAAGTTTTTACCCCTTTCCTGTTCTCTTCTGGCTGCTTCATACATATGGACAGATCGAATTGAGTTTCCACCAGGGAATATCCTACTCAAAAGAAGACTAAAAAAGAGACAAAGACGCCGACTCGTTCAGTAAAAAACAAAACTCGAAAAAAAAAGATTGTTCGGTTACAGTCAGTGACATAAAAATACAATGCAACAAATGTAGCGATGGTTTTGTTGTTGCATCGTCACCGGCGTCTTCCCTGGAAAATAGAGTATGTTGTGTGTAGAAGGAAAAAAAGTGAGGAGACTGCAAAACAAGACGGACAAACGAGAAAAATGTCAAGTGGCTCGGCTGATAGTATCCTATAACATGTTTGTTTCCCCCTTTTTTGCCAGCCTACATACTTATCATCGTCCTAAAAACAGAAACGTTTGACCCAAATAAATAAATGGTGTATTTATTTGTATTATTGAAGCGGTTTTCCAATTTTCTTTGGGCTAAATAAAAAAGCAACATATGAACACGAATGAGAAGGGGTTGAATACCCAAGAAAGGGCAAAGTGCTACTGATGAACATATAAACAAGTCTGCACATCCCTTCAGACATGAAATAAAACAAACTTGTTAGTTGCACATAAACGGAAGAAAAATAGCAGTTTTGGTGTGACCAGAAAGGCTTCTTTTGTAAAATGCTTCAAGCATGTTTGTCTCCATTCTTTTATTTATTTTCATATCGTTCTTCCTCATCGTCGTCGTCACAAAGCAATATACGGCTCTCGTCGACAAAGAAATGTATAGATGTTATATAATACGAATACGATGATCATAAAACGTATAGTTATTTTGATTTCATTTAATGCAGCAATGGGCAATTCCACTGCTGCAAACCACACACGGAGAAAATTGGAGAATTGTTGCATAGAAAATTATATTAATTAATATGACAACATACTAAATATGTGAAAGATGCACAGACGGTTTATGACCTTCTTAAAAAATGCACCGCCAAGCATTGCCATTTTCACTCTAAAATTGCCATGCTCTCCTTGTGCAATTTATATTGGGACATTCACTTTTTGTAATTACAATTTGTTGGAGACGATTGCCCAGCATTGAGGAATGTTGTCTGGTGAAACCCGGAGTGGAGTGGGGCTGTGTGTCAGAAAGCAAATGCCCATCTTTGCTGCATACAAGCAAACACAGGGAGAAAATATTCATGATGATCACTTTTTGTGGCTATTTTATGGCTTTTTCGATTCCCTTCTGAGAGGCGAGGGGACGAGGAAACGCAAAGGGTTCTCTGTACTGGAAAAATTCAAGTTCCAGTTCCAATACTCTCTTTCGTAGTTGTTTCTAACAAAAAAATAAGTTATGTTTACTGCTGGAGGATATACCTATCCAACTATCTTTCTAACTACACGTTGTTGGTCCCTTACCCCGAGAAACACGTGCTTCAAAAAAAATACACAAATAAGGAGAGGAAGAGTTATGGGCCTTGCGTTAAGTATATACACACTCCACGGAGAAAAGAAAAAAAAAATAATAAAATAGATTGACCTTCCCTTCTCCCTCTTTTTCCACCACGGCGATCCCCATCATGATCATCATCATCGTCATGAGTATCGTCAAGATCTTGTTGCTATAAAGCAAGCAGTGCTGCATTGAATATCAAAATAAAATAAATAGTTATAGTGGCGGTGTAGTAGTAGTAGGGGATCGTCGTACAAGCTCCCCACTAGAGAGGTAGGGTTATTGGAGTGTTTCTGTCCAGGCTCGTATTTGGTTGTTGAAGTCCCTCAGAAAAAAAATCTTAAATCAAAGTGATCGCTTCTATTACTCCTACCAACCACCACACTGATCTGACGGAGAGGCAAGTGCATCAACATTAGAGCAACCTGCACAAAAAACGGAGGGTACATACTTGTCCCGGGTTTAAGCGGTACTGGCTTGCATCACATTGCATATTACATTACAGAAAATGTAATATACCCGATTATAAGCCACACAGGAAATAAAGTTGGCTTTGAAAAAAGTGGTGATCACTGAATTTTTACTACCGACGAAACGCTATTATAGATTGTATTTGATGCCCATGATTTTCATGGTATTATTGGTGGCGCAATCGGTATGCACTAAAAGTCGGTGGAAAGAGAGCAAGTAGTTTCTCTCATGTACACATAAAATACATCCCATCATCATCACCATCGCCATCACTAGCAGCATGTAGACAGCATTTGATGGTGAACCTAGGAACGGAACGTAAGTGGTCCTGGTGGTGGCATTGTATTTATATGTATATTATTGCGTTTAAGCTTTTGAGGAGAAAAGAGGGGAATAGGGAAGAAAAAAGTTGTGGAGTGTGAGGGAGAGAGAGACAGGAGAATAAAATTCTGTGCAGTTTGATTCATGCACTGATCGTGCTCCTTCTCTTCCTCTTTTTCGTTTTTCACTCACAGTCGAAGGCTCTCACACTGACTATTTTTTGCAAAGAAGAAAGAACAACGGTCGTTTTGTACGGTTGTTACCATTCTCTCTCCCAGTTGCTCGATGGAAATTCAATTTTCGTTGGAAATATTCCAGAAAAAATAGGAACGACGAGGGGAGTGGGAATAATAATATAATATAATATACTATTTTCCTGCACTCTATTGAGATCATGATGATGATGATAATGATGACTATGAAACATTATTGTCATTGTATATCTTTTTTTCAATTTTAACAGGCCAACTTCCTCTTCCTACTACTACTACTACCGTGACTACTATATGGGGTACGACTGACAATGCTTTGTTTTTCCAATACACTGCGCTGTCAAAGTAATACGGCAAAGAGGCGGACCTGAATAAACCAAATGTCCTAACCGTAGATAACCAGAAACATGCCGATTGAGTTTTACGAAACACCCTGGCGCGGGTAAACGGAACAGGGTACGTACTCTTTGAAAGGTGCAGGGAGGTTAAAAGGGGAAAGTGGGGAGCGAGCAAAACGTTGAACGACCCACTAAGTAATATTCTCTTTATTTACAGTTTACCGCTTTTTTATTGACAGGATTTCCAATTTACCTTAAATTGGAAATCTCCAGGACAACCTGGACAAGTGCTGGGGCTATTTTACGCAGTCATGCTCTTTCTCTCGCTCCAAACACCAACAGCAGCTACTATGATAGAGGCGGCAGGTAGCATAAGTAATAATAGCAATAAAGCAAATGTTGTACAACGAAAACGCAAGCAGACAAAGTACAAGAGCAACAAAGTAACAAAATAGTTGGTAGTTGTAAAGTAAGTAGTAGTAGTAGTAGTGGTAGTAAAAAGTAAAAACCTCAGTATTCTTTTCTTCCCCCTCGACGCTATCGAGTTTGTTGCTTGACTTGCTTATATTTATTTAATGTGATCGATTCCCAACAAGTATTGCAATAGTAATAGCGCGTAGAAACGGTTATAGGTAATGAGGTTGTCCATTTGCCGTAAAACATGAAACCCCGGCTCGTTTTAGTTAAACGGTGAACTGTAAACGGTTAACGGTTTCAGATCAGGAGAATGACAAACGAATTTAAAGGTGAATTGAAAAATAACAGTAATTCAACTTCATAATAAGTTGGATATGGCAAGCTTCCCTCGCAACAAAAGTTGACGAGGATTGTTGATTTCTGTAAGGGTACAGGGGATAGACGTGCAACATAAAACTCATATAAGTCTTTTGATCCTGCGTGAATTGATGGGGAAGCGATAATTAATAAAGATAATTAGGAACGCATGAATCAACGTTGACGTCAAAGAGAGTGATTGGGTGCTTACGAAACGGGCGCGACGATAATTACGATCGTGGGCTGCTGTTGCCCGAATAAGCAACGTTCCTAGTCTATAGTAATGATAAATTGCATTTAGTCAAACTTCTTTTAGACAAGTGAAGCGCAAAATACTTGTTTTTTCCCGTTTTTATAACATCTCTTGCCTCGTAGACCATAATGTTTGAAAATCATACAGATGTCGGATATATAATGCCTGTGTCATATTGTATGGATGTACGCGTGTTGCAGTTCAACAGTCGATTAAACAGAATTGGTAATTCTGGCATATTGTAAATGATATTTCATTGTTTTTGGAATTATTTGTAATCTATATCTTGGACACATATGAGCCTTTTCGAATACTATTTTCCCGCATATAATGCACACGGTGTATGAAATTACACCATACATTACTTTTAAAAAGTGCGCCATTCTTACTTCGTCGTACCGTATAACCAAATGACATTATAAAATACTCGCATGTTTAACTCTTTCTCCAATGTCTAATAACACATGTTCATATTTTGGATACCAACAATGCGCTGGTATACCCAACGATAAATATGTATTTTTTCATCAGCAAACATAATTTTTCTGTAATGCATAATTCACCTATTTTTGCGGATGAACAAGTATAAAAATATTTAAATGTATGCAAATACTGCTCAATCATTTAATCGTTATTTTTCTGTAGCATAACTAATACTTCAGCCATATAGGCAAATTAGAAATAATTTAATCTAAACTAAAATGCATTTAGGCTAAACATATTTTAGTCACAAATATATTAGTCTGTAGATGATTAGACAATCAATGCGCGACCGATTCGTACATCCTTTGAAAAACAAGCTTTGTGAGGATAAAAAAACCACGAGTACATATTTTTCGATAAAACAGGCTAGGAGTTGATTTGGGTGAAAAAACATTTGATAGCCCTGAAATAAAAGTAAATTCTCAAAAGAACGTTTGATAAAATGAACGTTTGAAAGATATTTGTACAGGGAGAAAGCGCTTCAGCTTCTACGAGTTACTTATGGTCTAGTTAGAACTTGTGTTAGTTATGCAAAATCTCCGTTGACAGATAAAGGAAGGCATTGGGGAATGACTTACAGAAGAGAGAAAAAAATCGAAAAGGAATGTAGAGCGAACGTTCAAGTAGTATTAGTTCATGCTCACATTCTATAGTCGTTGGTGTGTGTAGTAATATCTACATCCAATATAATGATAACGAAGATGATAAATGGGCAAAAAATGGTAACTCCCGCTCCTCTGTGTCTATGCTTGTTGCTGCGTTGTATTTTTTCTACAAAATATCATAAACCCAACTACTACTACTACTACTACTTGCTGGTGGAAATTGAAGGAAGAATGAAATGTGGCGTACATTCCAGCCATACCTCCTCCACTGCCACCTACATCTTCTCTGGTTGTCGCTACTACTACCACCACCACATCCTTCTATGATGCGATACAAGTTGCCTGGTACAAGCAGTCAACAACATATTTTGATATTGTGCATAAGAAGAAAGTAGGGATGCAACAGTGACTGAAAGTCTACTTACATTTAATGTAGAGACAAAGAACAGCAACAACAACACAAAAACGCTGAGGAGCACAGCAAAAAATGTGCAAATTCATCTCCGTCTGAGTAATAATAAAAAAAAACGGAGAGTACGAGAGGGTAATAAATTTTGTTTTAATTGTCTCTTTTTTCCGGCTCATTCATAAACTACGACACTGCCAGTATTTCAAACTGGCACTACACTGACTACATGATTATTATTAAAAGCAGACAGTAGTTTCCGGTTTCTTGTTGGGTATCATATAGGGGGAGAGAGACAGAAAGAAAGTGTGTATAAGAGAGAGAGAGAGAGGGAGAGAAATATTCGGCTATATGATATCAATACCATTATATCCTCTAACCGAACAGAGTATTATTATGGTAATATAAACTAATAATGTTTTGAGGAACCCTAGAAGAAAAGGGTCAAGATTCTGTTGCACGATGTTTGAGAAAGAAGAGAAGAACAACAAACACGACATACCTTCGTACCAAATGGATGCCAGCAGCTGTTGTACGTTTGGATGGGCCACAAACTGAAATAAGAGGAAAAGAGAAGTACGGAATTATTTCTCAGAAGCATATTTAAATATACTTACTGGGCGGTTATATGTGTATACTAACTACGTCGTGTAAGTTTTCATTCGGCAGCAGCATTCAATAATTCTATTCCTGCCTGGTTATGAATGGCAACTGGCAACGACAATATAATGGGATGTAAAGCCGTTATTGTAGTGGTTCCATAACATACGGCGTAGAGAATTGACATGAAGCGTATATAGGTATATATTTTTTGCCCTGGATCTGGATCCCTTCCCACACTTGATGGGTTTTGTAATCGTCGTAGCCGTCTCAGTTTCAGGCACTCATTTTGGTTGTCGGATTGGGCAGCATTAAAAATTAGTGTGAAAAACATTCCTTTATTCATTTTCGGCAGAACTAGGAAACCCGTGCCTAGGTTTGGGCAAGTTTGTGCAAAATTAAACGTAGAATTACAATGCCCCCTACAAGCACTTCTAGCAGTAATCAAGTCTGCGTTAGAAAATTGTATAATTTATAAAAAAAACTATGCTCAGAAATAAATTTTGTTGTGACGCTTAAGTATTTTGTGTATTTTGCTTTTCCATTTAATAATTTTGTTCTGTTGAGTTGACTCTCCAACTTATGAGTAGTCATTAAAAATTGTGGCATAACAATTAAAACTGAAAAATATAGCATATCCCAATCCCAAGAGAAAAATAAGAATTGAGTTTTGGTAAATTCATTCAGGTCGATGCGTCAACATTATTATAAATTTACTCATACAATTTACCGCAAACAACTGGTTTTTGTAGAAATTGATTAATACATGGTACCGTTCCTAAACGTATGCAGACGTTATTACAAAACCCATTTTCTTCAAATGACACCAACATCGTGGAAATCGGATCAGAAACAGATATTCCTTTAGGTGGATGAAGAGGAAAAAGAGAGAGAACTGCGCATTAATATATAAGAAAAGAGAATCCGTCCGCTGCCATCATGCTATGTCCATGCCTACGCACCAGACTTGTCATACACTCACAATCAGCATTCTACTTTCTAGTACAATCGTGTCAAACATATCAACGTCGTCATCTAGTGTGTGTGTATAACTAACACAGAAGGCAGACTTCGGGAAAATCACTTAACTTATCAACTAACATTCCATTCACAAACAAGAGTGTTTCATTTCCTATTCTAACATGATTCCTCGCATCCAACAGCATACCACCACCACCTTCATTTCCACATCAACTTATCAACACCCGTTCTTTGGAAGTGAGAAAGAAAAGTGAAAGATAAATATAACATTATATTATATCATGCTTTTTGATGGATTACTTGAAGATCGTGAAGGATTATTCACGTCAGACAGCATTCCATTCGTTTTTCCTTTCGACTTCAACAAAACTCACATTCTTTTTCACTTCTTGCGCTTTATTAGCCTTCTTTTTCTCGTAAGAACTTACTATTGCTACTACTAGTACTACCATCACCACACCACCAGTTCGTTCCACCTGAGTGCTCTGATCTTATGAAACTTTATCACTTTTTTACTTGGCCTTTTTTCAGTCGTGTAATCTGTACAAAGTCAATGGATTACCTTGGAAACCACTCACCTCACCTCACCTACCTAGATTACACTACACTGTAGGCCAGACACCACCTTTGACATTATCTCCAAGTAAAAAATATCACACTATTTTAATCGAAACACAGCCCATGGAAACTTTTCTTTCATTCTTTTTACTCAT
This sequence comes from Callyntrura sp. NNG-2020, assembly GCA_027744055.1. Classification (NCBI taxonomy): domain Eukaryota; kingdom Metazoa; phylum Arthropoda; class Collembola; order Entomobryomorpha; family Paronellidae; genus Callyntrura; species Callyntrura sp. NNG-2020. Next base: position 19,660 of record JAHZNE010004078.1, read on the forward strand.
TTTCAGTTACTAACGATAAGTGCATACCTTTTTCTGTCGAAACTTGATCGCAAGCTTGAGGCGATTCAAATGCATTCTTTCTCCGTGTTCAAAAGCTGGTCCGGTTGGATCATGATTGAGTAAAACCTCCAGTTCGTAAGAACTTCGTGTGTGATCCAGTAGCGCTGTTGCAAAATCTTGACACTGTTTTCTCAGTTCCTTTTGTACCGCAATACACAGACACAAAGATACACACAAATAAACAATGTTTTATTATTGTTATGAATGATATTGTTGAGCTACATAAAGAGGTAAATAAAAAGAGAAGAAAAACAAAAGCAATGGCGGTACTGTCAGGGGAGCCATTAGAAAGTTTATCGCTGGAGTGAGACCACGAATGAGAAAGAGTCACCGATAGAATTTGTAAGTGCTGGGCCAAAAATAGAAAACCATGTCTACTTTACAAGATATATGTGTCATTTTAAAACTAATCTGGGAAAACGCAAACATAGACGCAGGAGCAGCAGCAGCAGCAGTTGTAGTTAAGGGAAACCATAAACGTCCCCATTTTATTGTTGACCTTCTTCTCTCATCTTTCTTGGAGAGTACCCCTCTGCCTCGTCGTCAGAGTTCTAACCAGCGCATAATGAAACTGAAGCAGACTCATTTTCTTACTAAATACGTTCTGACAGTCCCATCAACATTGGTGCTTAATCAGTAAATGATTTTTAGCGCCCAGTTTAATATTCGCGGAGCACGAATTCGCGACTGTAAGAGTGATTTCTTCTTTTCCATACGAGAACCGAGTATTGTTGTACGAGTGTATTGGGAAATCTGATATTATATGGTTGGCTGAGATTGAACTCGTCTACTCCCTTCGCTCATTACTTCACTTTATGTCAAATGGTCTCCTTGGGATTTTGCTGGATTTACTTTGATGGTGACGACGACGACTATCATCGTCATCGTCATCATCATCATCATCCTGTATGATATATGTGTTGTGATGTGCTTCTACTAAAATAGTCTATAATGCGGAGAGACAAGTAAATGCATTCACACTTTAAAGTTTCTATAGGAAATTGGATGCAGTTTGCATGTGGTTGGTCCTGCACACCAGCGTTCCCAGTAAAAGTGTCCCAGGTGGTACACTCATCTTGGTAGTGATGACTGTGGTAAGTTTTCTGGGTTGGTATGTTAATTCCAAGTGGCGCGCAAAGACGGGAAACTTGTTTTTGGGGGTAGGAAAGAAAGAGAGTACGCGAAGAAGGAGGTGGGGAAGACAGATGAAAACGAAGAAAGTTCTTGTCGACTGTTGATGGCATGCGTGATATGAGACATATGATGGGATGAACATTATGCCCCACATTTGTATTATATATAAGTATGTAGGTAAGCTACTTCCTAATATTCCTCAAAGTAGGCCAAAAATTCTTCTCCCTGCCAAATCTACCACACGGCTTGTACTCGAAACACATCAAGTTCTCACAGAAAATAAGTATTGTTTGTTGTGACTTTCGCACAGCCTTTCCATGTCTCTCTCTCCCTCTCTCCGCTTTCTCGCCATTGTTTCCATTTTCATTTTTCCGAGTGTTTCGTAAGCTAAGCAGTAAATGACAAGACACTTCAACCATGTACAGGCTACAAAACATAATTTTCCTGGTGTAGTAAATCTGTTACATGCAACACAAATTGTCGACTAACTACAAAACTTTTCCTACTTGTTGTTTAAAGAAAATCTTTTTTTTTGTTTAAATAGACGAAATCGTTGGAGAAAAACCTGAAAAATGGTTTTACTAGCTGGAAGCCGTAATTTAACACGAACAAGAGAAAGTTTCATGGATGTAGGTATACAGCATCACCATCAAGCAACTATGATATGGCGGTCGTTCGTCTACGAGGAAACGTATAAGAGAGGTTTTTTCCCTACCAAGTTAATAAAAATCTGAGACCGAGGGTAATATGTATGCAAAGCACAACAGAGTTGCAGACAAGACACGTTCCACTTATATAAAAAAGTGCATATATTGCTACTTTACTTTCCATTTCACAAAAACTTGGGTTAGCATCATCATCATCATCATCATCGTGATCACCCCAGAGTTTGGCATGGGCATGATGATGTACAGTTATGAAGGTATTTCTACTTCTACGACAAGAAAAACGAACTAGACACAAAACATGAATGAATACGTCAAGTCGTAGATTTTGTTGGTTATAATTTTTTCGGGGAGATGTGTGTGTATGTGTGTCTTTCTACAGTATAAATGTAGGAAACAAACGAATCTAATGATATTCTAGCACCAATGATGGCAGCGTTGTATGTATCTCTTTGCCAGTGCGGTACTTTGTGGTTTTCTCTGTTACAGTTGAAATTATATTATCTCGATATAGTTTCACTGAGTGCGCTGCATCTGTGTGTTGGGAAAGTATGCTTTCCTGCTTGTTTCCCTGATTCATAATATTAAGTGTACAACAATAAAATATGAACAGTAGAGAGAATCCTTGTTTATTTTTGTAGGCTAGAAAGACATTGCACCCACACACGTTTCCCTATCCTGTACGTTTTCCTTTTCATAGAAGCTTGTTTCTTCTCTGTATTTTTCACGTTTAGCCTTTTCATTAAAATTCAGTCGATGTACTTGACATAATACGTCTGATGGATGATGATACCAATGCCACCAAATTCCAGTCAGCCGGGGTCTCATCATTACCGTCACGGAAACATTTTTATGGAAACAGAAGCATAACTGTGCAAGGCTACAATGCTTCTCGATACGAATTTTACTCCGGAAAACGAAACTAGTTTTGCCATGGCATACTTGACTTGCCATTGTTGTTGTTTAGTAGTTTTGTGCTTGAACTAATACCCATGTAGAAACATGTAGAAAGGCATATCTGTAGATACGGGATATTTTACAACATTCCAGTACATTTCCTACGCATGCAGCCGCTCATGCACCTACACCCAAATAATTAGCAGAAAATACACGCACGATACGATATTGAACTTCCAAGAATTGCTAACAAGTTGTTTTATTTATTCGGGAAAATCGGAAGTGTATATGTGTAACAGACATTCCTTTAATGTTCTGATTTTATTTCTCTGTGAAATAGTCATTAAGTGAAAAAAAGTGCAGTCATGGTGCGAAAGACTGGGGAAAAAGTTTTTACACTAAAAACCGCAGTCGAAAAATAAGATTCTAAGACTACTTTCACCATTTTTAAAACTCGGGATTTTTTACTTTTCCTGGTAGTGAAAGTTTGTTATAGCCGGAGGATACAAAGGATATTGTAAAATGTGAATAAAAACGCAATTCCTGGATCTGCTCTGTAGTAAGAGAACGTTCCTGACGGTAATGCAGCGATGAACAGGGGGTCTCGAGTGTTTGATTTCTTATCATTTTCAATATTCAGTAATGTCACATTTGATTTTTCCTATATTGACACGTCCCTCTGATACGGAAAACTTCTAGTTGTGTTTCTCAAGGAAAATGAAGTATATATGTTTCTCAGATAGTAATGCTTATACTGTAAAATTTTGTTTTTGCATATTCTCAATGCGTTCACCGACCAAGCTAAGCTT
>JAHZNE010004079.1:0-16790 GCA_027744055.1 Callyntrura sp. NNG-2020
ATTAAATGTTAGATAATTGCAATTAATTAACTAACGTCCCGATTGTATTGTTTTCACACAAAAAGGTAAGTTCCTGGTGTCCATCAAACCGTATAAAATTATCATTTTAACTGAAAGACTCGGTTGCATTACTCCGGGCGAAATCTATTAGCTAAATGCAATTAACTTCAGGCGCTTTCGAATCAGCATCAAAATTGTGTTATCACTTGTTTCACGTTGTTATGGAACCAAATTGCAATGCAAAATACTTTTTAATACTAGTTAATTTAATTTACAAAAATCAATACGGAACTATAATTTAACATTGTCATTCATAAACTAATCTCCGGGTCCCAACCCTTATATCACTTAATGTAATATTTTTCCACATTACAATAATGCAACTAAAATATACATTTGTATACTTTTGCCAAAAATTACAACTAGAACCTATTACTATTCAGTATTTAAAGCCACAGGTCACGTTGGCAAGTCATTGAAGATCTGGGTGACAACAACCTGCCACGGCCGTAATAAAGCAGTTTCAGAATATGAACTGCACGTTTAGTCGGTCGACTTTAAAACGATTTTTAAACGTTGTATTTTTGTTCTTTCCGCAAAACTAGAATACCTGAATGACGGAAGGAACGACTATGTTTCTTTGGTCATGTGTCCAGTATTATCGAACAAAAACATAAATGGAAACATTTTCAATAGTTGCTGAAGTATTGCCGTCAATTTGACGGCGGGGTTCCTACTTTTTGAAATTGTGCAAGTCATAATTAACCATTATGATATAAAGCCAAGAATAATCAGTTGTAACAGTTTAATTATAGTTATATAAAATCTGCATCTGTGCAGGAGACCTTACATGAGTGGTGGTTACCTCATCTGCACAAGTGATTTACTGTAATCCACACTTCCACTTGCACCCAAACTTTACAATCGTACAAACAGTTAACATTGCATGTAATCCCCTCCAGTTTTACATAAGGCTGCTCGTCCTCCTCAAAATTCGTCAACTTCACCATCAACTTTAATTCCCCCAAGGATCCCAAATGCAACATAAAATCGAGATTGGTACCAAGCCCCACCTTCAGACGTAGCTCTGGCAACAGTGGAAGTCGTAATTCCCAGGCCACTTCATCTTCACCCGGGTTAAAGATAACATCCGCCAGGCAAGGGTTGATAACAGTGATGCATACCTCGATTAAAGGCGTATATTCAAATGTCCCGAGATTAACGACGGTCCGACGTACGCCACGGTAGTGATGGCAATACTCAATTTATCTCAGCTGTGGGTTTGCTTTGAACGCCGATCCTAACATGTTACTTGGAGCACCATGCAATTGCAAAGGCACCAATCGAGGCAAATGGGGAAAGGGATGCTGGGTAAAAGCGCCCTCCAAGTCCTCCAGTAGGATCTCGACCTCGCTTTTCAGATCGATCAGAGAAATTTGACACGTTAACATTTTTAAGTTTGGCAGAAGATGGAGCCAACTCCAAAATGTTTCCAGGAGCCACTCTGGCAAGATGTAAGCCATCTGGGAGCTGACGCTCAGATACCAAATGTGGTGGCCGCAAGCGGTCAGTAATTGAGACACAATCTGGTATAGTCTTAGCTTGTTCGATGCCATTGACGCCGCGATGGATGGATGGATCTCAAATAATCAAGTGGCGTCCACACAAGACATTTCTATTTTCCCTGGCGTTGCTAGAAATCCGCTTAGTTAGATTGTCAGCGGCCTCCAGTTTTTCCAGGTTTAATCCAATGGAGCCGAACCGGTTGGGAGCGTTTTTGGCTTGATCAGTGAAGCTGTGTAGAATATTAATAGATTTTTCGTTTGTGACAGAAGAGATCCAACGGGGGTTAATCGGGACTGTGGAAAGTGGTCCACCATTCGACGCCATTGACGGGATACCAAGCGGCAGCGGAACATATCCCTCTCCTCCAACTGGAAACTGGATTCTGAAACTTGAGTTTGTACCAGTTGAAGCGCCTACAATTTTGGGGATAAAAGCAAAAACAGTTCTGCTACAACTCATAGTCGAACAAGTAGTGAAAGAGAAAAGTGAAATAAAGTTTTGAGTTACCCATCTGCGACATGATTTGAGGCTTTAGTGAGTGATGGAAGAACGACACAGCCTGATAACATCTCATCAAGCCATTATCCTCCAGGTGTTCAAAAATTTGCTCCCAAATCTTCAATGAAAATACACAACTGTAAACTCATTTTGTACAAATGTTGTAAAATCAAATAATGCCGCACTGGGTAACTTCTGACAAAATATTTGTTGTTTATTTACCTCAGCCGGGAAAACTTGTTCGGTCTCTATTTCTGAACTGTACGACTGCAAGGTGTAAAAAACCTGAATTAAATAATGAATAACACACATCACTTCGAGATAATACAACGTGACATTATTTAACTATTGTAACATTCAATATTTTAGACAGCAACACAGAAAGTGCTGCCATAACTTGTGTTTCGATTTAGCTTATTACCTTTCGAAATTGTGTTAAATGGACATGCAACCGCTTGAGCACTGCAACTGTAATTATGTTTTGCAGCACAGTGACCAAAATATTTTCAATTTTAAACACGTACTTTTTCATATAAGCATATACTACTGTGTACTTAATGATGTCAGCTGTCGCGTACGAGTAATTAAAGGATGTTTAGTTAGCACTAGGCACGTCACAGGGTAAGGAATGAACACAGTCGGAATTAAAAGGCAGAAATATCAGTGATTTACTTTAAAGGCACGCAATCTGCCGAGTAATATCAAATGCAACAATGAAGCATTGCTATAGGACAGAAATAGCATCTCGTGCTAAAACAGAGGTAGGGTTGGAAGGAAGCAAAAAGGAAAATAGTGAAGCATACGAGAATATTCACGGAGCTGCATATCTATGGCATGCATAATAAATGAAGAAGGAAGTTTGCAGTTTACATGGTAAGTCTATATAATACTACACGACAAGAAATTTCGAGTTAGAAATGCCAAGTAGTTTGCTTATGGCAACTACGGAGTCTGAATCGAGCTCCGCGTTCCGTTGTAAGTTGTACACAATTGAAAGAGGAAGAGCAGGAAAACGCAGGAGGTGAATCAATACACGTATCGCCCCTGACGAAACGGGCAAACTATATCGTTATACGTAGTATTATGTTCACTGTGCTTTGTATCTGTTCTTTTCAGGGCTAAGTGCTGCACACTATTCGTACGATAGGGTTAAGGGATCAACGTGGGGCATAATAGTTCAACAAGAAGTTTAATATGGTAGACGGTGGTGTGTGCCATTTTTAATGCGGAAACCTGCAGTAATGCTACCATTTTTGTAATGCACCTAGTATAAGTCAAGACGGGGACAAAAGGGTGTTTTTAACCCTGTTGCTGGTAACAACTTGAAAATCACCATGTTTGTATATTCCAAAGCATTCTCATTCATCGTTAGTGACATTGAACAAGGAACTTCTCCTGACATCTTACTGCATCTACATCTTACTGGTATTTTCACTGATGAATATTTAGTTAGCTTCTACAACAGAGTGCATTGCCGTTGACGTTGAATCCAATAGCAAAAATTTATTTCTTCCATTGCATTATGTTTAGCATAAACGACATTACAATTTTATGAACTGTCGAAACAATATTGTAAAATAAAGTCTAGAACCTACAAACGAACAAAACCTACAAGCAGCAAAGTGTTAAGGAAACAAACTTGGCCATGAAATACAATCGTTACTTATATCGTTAAATCTTGTAAATAGGCCTGGCATGTTTATATATTCTATACAACTCGAGTTAATTCGATATTTATGCATCACGGTGTGTGCTGCTATAAAGTGGCATTTTAAATACCTAAGCCGATAAACTTTTTTTGGTTATATTTTGTGTGAATTGGTTATAAACGGTATACGTTAATATCTCAAAAATCAAATAGCTCGCAGGTAGGCAAAGGGAGGAGCACGTTACGACGGTAAAATTGATCAATACTAAGGTACTTTTAACTTCCAGCAAATGTTAGATCAACTCACATATCATTCTTTTCCTATCGACAATATATATAAATGACGTATATCTCTATTATTTTAGTGATTTAATATGGTTATGCTACCTGGAAATGCCAAAATTTACATATAACCATATTTATGAGACTATCAGTTTTTATTTTACTTTTATCTACAATACAACTACACTATGATAGCTTACGTCAAGCTAACGAAATGTTTAAGTATGCTAAGCTCATACTTCTGCAAATGCTCAGTAGTACTCTTTGCTTAAAATATTGGGTATCGATTCAATAAACGAGGAAAATACCAATTTATAATTTAAAGGTTAGAGAAAGCACAAAACTTCCGGAAAGGTTACAAAAACTGCGCAAAAATTACATTAGGTTTTTCTTACATAGCTTAGTCGGACAGGAGACGCGCGATACTCCAGTTATTTTACTAATATTTTCGTGCTTGTATTTTAGAATCACAATTGGGCTTCACCATGTACAGCCAACGTCTCATCAAGTTATTTGGCATTTCTACAAAGTTTTGCCAAAAATGGTTTTCTTCTCCTATTGGGTTTGATATAAAATCCGAGAGATTTTTCGTCTCCGACAAAAAACTTCTGCGTCGATTCTCCCATATCTACAGCTGCGGCATGGTTTGGTTACTAGCAGTACTTCTAATTTTACACAAGTTATATCGAGAGAAAGACGTTGACACTTTTGATTTATGTTTGGCATATGGGATGTACGGTATCATGGCGTTCCTTGGCCTGTCCATATTAAGATGGCATCCCGGCGACATTTGCAAGTTGTGCAACGCATCTTTTCAGTTTTTACAACGGTTTCACAGTACGTTAAAATATCCTCGATAATTTTAATGTTATCTACAATTTTACTAATTATATTTATATTTATTTCTAGATGACTTTATGCCGTTCTACAACCCCGACGATAGTAAACTCAACCTGATTGTCGAAGTTTTGTACATCTCAAATTTCTTTTGTTTTAGTTACTTCGGTATTATTATACCACTATTATGTGCGTACGATCCTCGAAGCTTAATATTTATGGGGAACCTTGTTCCTTTGAAATACTACTCCTGGTTCCCTGTTGGGCTCGTCGTTACCCTTTTCCATTCTTACTTAATTCTAAGCGCTGCTCTAAACTTGGCGCTGCTAAGCGCCATAATGATCGTTTACTTAATATTCTTCACTATTATATCTACCAAAGAGATACTGCTTAATGCACCCCAATACAAAAGTATACCACTTTTAAGACAAGCGTCTAACTTACGACGGGTTTACAGGTCCTTTCAAATTTTACACGCAAATTCCCTCAGCTTTTTAAGTCCCTTTCTAGTTCTTGCTCATGTAGGATTTGTGATTCAACCTGTACTGGGGAACTATGTACTGATTCGCCATTGGAGTCGGTTAAAACTCCTGACAAAAGGACCCTTACTACTAAGCCCTGTAGTAAGTGTAGTAATTTGGGGGTTTGTGTTGCAAATGGGGAAGTTTATGTTTATGCGGAGTGTCAATGTTTTAACGTCCTGGCAAAAATATGGAAGGTGGTCCAGCAAATGGGAAGGGAAACAAATGCGCAAATTTATGAAAAGCTGTAAACCTTTCTTGATTTGTCATGGGCAATTGTTTCAAATGACGCGGAGGACGCAGTTAAAGTATGTCAAAGGTGTGGTGAGAGGGACGCTCAAATCTTTGCTGACGTTGGTAGATGACTGATTGTGCATTAAGCGACTGAAGTTAAAATGGTTTGAAAATCATCATTACGAGTTATCTGTTGTGTTTGTGATTTAAACTCAAATTATGCTTGAACTATGCCACGATGAAAGCAGAAAAATTTATTGATTACTTTGTCGATCAATACATCAATAGAATTAAAGGAAATAAAATAAGAAAATACAACCTTTGCTGGTGCTGCTAAACAAAAATGCTTGGAACGCAGGAATTTTCGGCACAAAAAGTCGTAAAAAAGTTTGATCTGTATACATATACTTCGCTTTTGAAATCTAAATGAAATAAATATTCATTAAAATTATTTTTTCTAAAAAACATGTTACATTTACATTGTATGAGTAGACGTTCTATTTATTATTTTTATGTGTACTAAAAATACGTGTATGTGGCCCGTATTTCCATATTTTATAAGCTGAAATTTAAATATTTATGCACACATACTTACGGTAGTGCAAAGTTGCGAGATACAGTAATTAATGATGAAATAAATGTTAAATTGTATGCAATACTGTTGCTAAAATCAAATTTTCCATCAAACATACTACCTCGTTTAGATTGATGTCAAGTCATTATATCCATCAAAAGGCATATTGTTGCTTCATCGTCGGTTTAATCTACATATATCGAATGTAATGTAACTTTAATCAATATATTGATCTACAAATTTTCATTTTGCTTTTCAAATTAATCAAAATATTTTGCGTGTACTGCTCATATTTCCCTATAGGAACTGTATGGCGTCCATAAGAAAAATGTGTATGGATTGGTTTGTTAGTATAAATGCTCGAGAAGAGAAACACTTTGAGGTGGTGGATCCCGTAGAACTTTATGGAAATTCGGGTGGTAGTTCCGAGGATAGCGGATTTCAGTTTAAGAACTAGTCAATTTATAAACCAGTGAAAATTTTGTTTGAGAAAAGTTGGTTTGTAATAATTATAATGTAAAATGTTTTGCACACGTACACTCTTTAGAAGTATAGCCTTCAGACAACACACATTGTGAAATTTGAAACTGTCGTACATCAAAATTACTGTTTCATACCTGTATTTTAAGTATAATAAGTATAATTAGAGGGTAGACTAAGGATGATTTCAAAGTATCAGTGTCGTTCAAGATCTCTAAAACGTATCGTTTTATCGCCTTTATTTTGGTTGCCTACTTCATGTATCGTCATTACACGTTAAAACATCTACTTAAATTGATTACCTACATTATTTGTAATACACAGTTTTTAAAGTCGTATTTTAGTGATAAGATCGAACTAAATGAAACCATTTTTATTTTATCATAGGCCGAATAGAAACTGTTATCAGTAAATATTTAAAAAAATATACTTACAATCTACCGCAGTTCAAAGTGTTGTTTAAACCTGTTGAATAATAGATGATCATCCGCGCTAAGATAAAAAAGCAAAAAATATATGAAAACTTAGTAAAAAAGTAATGTCGAACAAACTTTTAGTCTCGCAGTTTCTCTTATTCTCCACCGATCGTACGTCTACCCAATGGTTGTGTAACTTATATCCCAATTGGCGACAGGAAACGATATGTAATGGTTTCTTTTAGTGGGTTTCTTTCCCTTTGAACATAGCTTCCATATTGTCTGCTTCATTAAAAATCATATATTTTTCTATTAAAACTTCCAATGGCAAAACGGAAATTGATTTTCCACGTGGCAGCTCCTCAGCTAGTTTAAAATCAATTTTTGTAAATTCTTTTCATGTCACCGTCAAACTGTTCGAAGAAAATGCAAGACGACATAAATCTGCGGAAGCTGATATTTGCAATATTTTTGTTGAAAATGGAATTTCTTGCCCAAGCAGTCAGGATTATAGTTTTTACGATCTCCTGTTCGTTACGGAGTGCTAAATCCGACCTAGCTACGAAACCTGAATATATGTCCAAGGCGTTTTTCCTCGAAAAAGCAGCCGCTTTTAAGTATGACTACTACGCCTTTAGCTTTGAATACCCAACATGTGTCATTTCTGAGGCATCAACGTCCCCAGTGAAGCCTACGACTATCTCTCACTTAAACCCAGCATTAGAAACAACAAATCTGGACAATTTACTAAGAAATTTACTACCAGGTCGTACGTCCGGCATACTGATACATGTGACTTATATTGAGGATACCTTATTATATTCCAGTATATTTCCTGTGATTTTGTGGCGGCCAACTCCGGTGAGGCTTCAGGGATTTAGGCGAATACCAAACAGAGAGGGAGTAATAATGGACGACGGCACTAGCGGGTAACATAGTTATTCCACAAATTTAACCATGCCCGTGAACCATATCATAATATGATGTAATCTTTAAAATTTAGAATTTGGGAAGGGACCTTCAATTGGGTGACGTTATCACCCTCTGAAATGCTAAACTACTCAAGGAGCTCGAAGTTAAGCAACGTTACCCTAACACCATTCCAAGTCAGCAGCCTCCTCAGTTCCGCTAGATTACCTAGAAACCGAATGCTTCCGAACCTTCCGCAGTCCGTTCAATTCCCTGCTGCTACAAAACCCTGGAACGTTCAACTGGAAATGCACATTTCCCCGCCGTATAACCTACTTTTTCCAGCCGATTCTACAACTTCTAATTGCGATGCAGTTGATAAGCGGATATGGGGATATCCTGAAAACGGGCTTTTAGAAGAGCCGTACAAATACAACAGAATACAACCCCGATTGTATTCTTTCAGTTTCCCGTCAACTGCTCCCACTTACGGCGTCGTAGTGTTTCACAACAAAAAGTATTCACAGCTTGCACAAAATAGAGTGGACGAAATTGTGAAAACTTTGTTTGCTGGGCATGCGCTCAAAGCGGTGGTAAGAAATCAGCGCGTATATATAGCTAACATGGTAGATGGTAGCCTAATGTCTCTAGAAGGACCCCTGCCGGGATTAGGGAACCAGTCTCCAACTGACGAATTAGTGACTGTCCTGGAAGAACCATTTTTCTTTTCAAACAAAATGAGTTTTGAGAAACCTCTGCTGTGCATACAAGTTCCAGACGACAAATCAGAACGGTTAAATTTGCAACAAGATCCAGTTGGGACGATGTTCGGAAAAATTTGGGTATCTCTTGTTCCGAACCTTACTACCACGCAATATGTCAGCGGAGACCGCTGGTCTGGAGAAGGGTGTAGCAACGGGGAAAAGGTAGTACGTCGAGATATTCCCGCATCACGGATGGAAATAGCGCCCAGAANGAGACCGCTGGTCTGGAGAAGGGTGTAGCAACGGGGAAAAGGTAGTACGTCGAGATATTCCCGCATCACGGATGGAAATAGCGCCCAGAATGGTGTTTGGGGTTCGACAAAGGGAAGCAATTTGGACGGCGGCTTTTAAATTTGAGAATACGTTGCAAGGGAGACGATTTATTAGCTGTGGGGAACGCCCTGTGAACACCTTACCATTTTTGGAACTTCTCGCCGCCTTTCAGGGGAACGTTTGGCTGGGTTTAGGTGTCACTATTGTAGGAGTTACCATTATTTTAACAAGGGCAAATCAGAAAGTGGTCACGACAATTTTCGGGCTGGTAAAATTATTTCTGGAGCAGGGGGAGCCGTTCCCCGGTCGAAAGTTTACGAGGCTAAACCTGCGGTCTAAAATTTGTCTTTTGGTGATGCTCATGGGAATTGTGATGAGCAACGCGTACAAAAATGTGAACGTGTACACCATGATTGCCCCTCGAATGCCAATTCCGTACAAGCGCTTTGAACAATTGAAAAGAGACAAATTTGCCATTTACACGAGAGGGTATATAGTGCACGAGCTGTTGGATGTGTTTCTGAAATCAGCGGAAATCACGGATACTGACAAGAATATTGTGACCTACAGTAATTTTACCTTTTACGATACACACATGATAGCGGAGACAGAGGGGCCAGATAAGGGTGTATTTAAACTAAAATCGAAATTTGAAATCACCTCAGTGCGACCTGAAATAGATTATTGGAGTAAAGGAGACGATCAAGATGTGCAAGCTGTAATCGACTTAATGGAACTTCAACCCCTTCCGATGGAAGATTTCCTGTCGGCAGCTGCCAAGGAAACAGTTAAAACACCGGCGCAAGTATTTCTGGAATTTGGCTTTAACGCTTCGCTGGCCAGTCTGCGACGTTGTAATAGAACGGCGGTCCTTCTCCCTTATCGGGATTGTATGGTGACCTTAAGGGATATGTGGCTAGATGGGTTTGTTAACGTGAATGTGGGAGAAGAGAAACACTTTGAGATGGTGGGTGTCATTGAACTAATAGGATATTGGCCCCAGTTTGTGGTAAGAAGATTAAAGTTGGCGCAAGGAGAAGCTGGAATATGCCAGCGATGGTTGGATCTTATAATGAGTAGCGTGCACTCTAATATTGACGAGAAATTGATGGAAATTCCGAAAGTGGTTCCAAGTATGGCGGGGAACATTTTGGTGATATTTGCGGTGCTTATAACTGGACTTGTCTTTGCGACGGCGGGCTTCCTAGTAGAGATAGGTACAAAACCTCGCTTTTGGGGTTATGTGGGCTACTTAATGGTTGGCCGGATTAAAAAAATGATGTCACTTTGTAAAATGGAGAGTTTGAAGGTCAGTGTGGCTATGAAGGAAATTAGAGTTAGCACAGCGGGTGGTACCAGAAATAACAGTAAAGTACGTTATGCAGGCAGCAATACATGGACATGCTTCAAGTGCTAAAGTGCGCAAAGAAAGTAAGAAAATAAAGTATCATGTTGAAACCTATCAATTTTTACGCTTTTGAGTTGGTGGTTACATGCATTTGTAGAAGAAACTTAATTGTTGGTTTTAAAATATTTGGATAATGTGGCATACAATATATTTCTGTATTACAAGTGTAACACGAAAGCTGACTGCGATTTTATTTCATTTCAGCTCCTCCCATAACGTGTACTACTTGTTATAGCGTTTCAACATGTTAAAGACCACATGTTCTATCATATGAATTTTTATACGACGGTTTATCTTTTTTTTTAAACTGACGTCAAGTAAGCAAAAACTGGAATACGTATATGCTAAATAAATCCCATGATTTTATATATAACTTTACATTGCTGTGTTATATCTTCTTTTTAGATTATTGATTATTGATTTATTAGAACAAAACTTAATATCAATTACAGTTATTTAAAGGTTACTTTATTTTTCAAGGGTAATTTCTTAATACCAAAATTGTTACATTAAAATTTACATCGATATAGGAGCTGACGTGAATAAAATGTCTTCTTTTAAGAAGTGAGTATTTTACAAACAGACTTAACATATTTTTAATTGTGATGATTGCGATAGTCATTTATGTGTTTATTTTAAAGGCGCATATAAAATGCGGGTTTATGCTGCTTTAGCGCTATGTTACCGGACGTGTTATAATCTGAATATTGTTTGTACAGCTCATATCGCGAAAGACTAAAAGTTATGTTTCTACTTTCAAGCACTAAAATCTATGTATCATTTCAAGCAATGTATCAAACCTATATACTTGTATTTACTAATCCTAAACTGGCGCTATAATCATAAAGAAAAATGTATTTTTGTGTCTTTGGAATAATGACGCTCAGACGATGGGACCTACGGACATTGAATAAATCAATATTAATATTAGAAAAGCCATTAGTTCTTTAACAGTAGTACTCCATCTATCGTATTTTGAAATATCCAGTAAAACAACAATAGGTCGGAACCCTTTTCAAGTGCATACAATCCTGCGCAACCAAATCCTACCGGTTTAATGACGGCATATTGTCGTCGAGCAATTCGGTCCTCCTTCACTTTGTTAAGGTCGCCACTTTCAAGGACGGATGACAACAGGCGACACCTTGTCCTAATTCTTATTACCTCTTTACTTTTGATAAATGTTTCAATGTAAAATGGCAGCATTAAAATAAACAGCATTCCACAACCAATTGAAACCGTTGGTAGCTGAAAATAAACACCGGCGGGCAAAAAATTGTAAGCTATAATAGTGCCAATGTTACAGAGTGTTAATATCCAACAGCCATTACCAATAACAACTGCTATAAGTAAATTTGCTACGTCAATCATTCCCGATCGAACTATTTGCAAAATATTATAATACGTAAGGAAGCGAAGGTCACCACGTCTTGAATAGGGAAACCTTGCCAAATCTTCAACACACTTCATATTTAACTCCAAATACGTGGCTCCTAAGGGAAAGTATAACGCAAATGTTTGACTAGCGGTAACTATACAGATGCTACATAAAACTGCCCGTAAAATAAAAATGGTGCAAGAACGTGAGATTCCAAAAAGTTGAAACTCAGATGGAATAACTTTAGGGAATAGAAAGTGAAAAGAGTCAATTTCTGTGTAGACCAAGCCAGGGACCAATATAACAGGCACCAAAAAGAATACCGCCACTGCGATCTGCATGATAATTCTGAAAACCGTCCAATATAGTTGACAGTGGAAGGACCGTCGCTCCATATTTTGACATATATCACCTGAGAAATGCAATTTAGAAACATGATGGCAGATTTAAAATGAAACGGGTATCAGCTGATGCTTTAAGGATAACTTACCAAGTCTTCGTTTGAAATTTATTAATTCGTTTATTCCTTCAACTATGTCATCCACATGGCGTACAAATATTGCGGCCGTTGAGGAAAGGAAAGAGGACATGGAGGCTATGCCAGCTATAAAGATAACCCAAGTAGTTCCTGCTTCCTTGTAATGAATTATAACATAGAAGCAGGAACCAAAACCGAGCACACCAGCAATTAGGAAAACGTTGATGACCCACACAAAATATATTGGATGGGACTGCTTTACTTGCTCATCTACTGAATGATAGTGGATTATGATGGGTGGAAAGTAGTGGAACAATTTGTTGTACAATTTGAGAGCGGGAAAACTGTTACAGAAAATATCGTGCTGCAGACGGTGTCTGGCTTCTACAAAATCGAGAATTTGTCTCCACCAGTAAGACATATTTGGAAACGTCGCCATTATAAGTATTAATAGTGAAGAAACTTGTAAGTTGAGTCGTAGATTGGTGATTTCTAAAAAGAAACTAAACTCGTCTATGACTGAATTCCAATGCTGTGCTAAGCTAGAGTATATACTACCCACTCATTCGATCACAAACTAACACTTTTGTATCATGACTAACGCAGGAATACAGTATCATGTAATACAGAAAAGGTATTTAAAAAACAATTCTTATCAAAAGAAAACAATTTCAGATGGAGTATATGAAGTATACGGTTTTGATAATGTTTTAACGAACACAATTCCCAAATTCATATTTTCATCAATTTGGCAATTTTGTCGTAAGACCTAAATACACGTTTTAGAGAAATTTAAAATGTATGAAATATAATCACGAAAACTATTTTATTTTGTAAAATAAAGGTTGTATTTTAACTAAGACGACTCTTACAAAACGTTTCGTGATAGTATAAGCAATCAGAGTATACTCCAGAATATGAGTACTCGTCTCATTAGGTTTGCATGCGATAATGAATTCAATTTTTTTTGTATCTCATTGTTTTGGGAGGAATTCAAAATATTGGTCTCTCTCGGTTTTACGGTAGCAGCAGTGATAGTTAATTTGTTACTCTTTTTTCAAAATAGGTTAGGTTCCAAAATAACGCAAGTCCTGCGGCATGGTTCAGCTAACCCCTTACGGTAAATGCCCATTGATGCTCCCGCATCGTTTGGGGGTAAAATTTTGGCCTAACATTCATACAAAAAACACTGAAAAATGGTTGTTTTGGAAGTTCTGAAATTCCATGAAAGACTGGATTTATAAGCGTCACATAAATAATGCAAGCATACGCTCTAAATACGTTGCGTTTACGAAAATTGTGTTATGAAGATGCAATATTGTGAGCACGCATAAATTCGATATTTGTTGGAATGTCAAAAATCCAAAAACTACCACTCGATTCAAGATATTAGATTCAAGTCTCTAATAGCACGTATGCGAGCGTCAGCGTGTACTTTCTGTCCGGTGTTGGTTGGTCTATACCGGCGAACTCGTCCTATTGTTGGACCTAACGTTTTCCGTTCGATCTAATCCTATCATTATTATTAATAGACAATGTGATTTTCTGCTGTAATTGCAAAGGCTTTTTTGTTTCTGATCGTAGGAAGGTCATTCAAATAGCTCATTTTAACTGCAATCGCTTGGGGACGTGTCTAAGGGGTAAGAGTTTCTAACATATGGGTCATCCTAATTTTAAATCGAGGTCAAAGGTCAAAATTTGGTTTAGAGCAACAGAATTACACAGTACATGACTATTAGTCAACAGAAATATGAACTATATCTAATGTAATAAAATTAATATACGGGGGGTGTGGGGGGTGGAGCCCCCCATAAATCAATAATTAAATAAATGCTGCCTTCATTTCAAATAATTTTTAACGGTAACTCCAAGGCTGCTCCTTTATAATGTAGGAAAACCTACAAGGGCTCACTTTAAGAGCAATCGATTGGGGCCCTGTCTAAGAGGTAATCGCTTCAAACATACGAGCCACTCTTACTTCAAATCAAGGATAAATTTCAAGATTTGACTTAGGCCAACAAAATAACACAGTACATGACTATTATTTAATAGAACAATAAGCTATACCTAATATTAAAGAACGTAGGGTGTAGGGGGCAGAGCCCCATAAATATATAATTGAATTACGGCTTCCTTCATACCAAGTATTTTTAACGATAACGGAAGTGCTTTTATTTTTTATTGTGAAAATACCTAAAGTAGTTCATTTTAACTGCAATTGCTTGTTGGCGTGTTTAAGGGATCATAGGTTTGAACATCGTCAATATCTAAGTGTAATATTGAGGTCAAATTTTCATAGTTTAGTCATAAGGAATCTTTCAGAAATAAGAATGTCATTTGATAGATAATGCTTTAATTGAGAAAAAAATACTCACTTTTTAGTATAATGCAAAAAACAAGGTAGTGAAATTTATAGCCCCCTATGATATAAAATATAATCGGGCAACCCTGTTTCTACTGATGACAGCAAAGAATGAGTTTGTGTGGGGGCTATACCTATAATCTGTTACTCATATTTATGACAAAATAAATTACTGGTGCTGATAATATGACACACCAGAAATAGTAGTGTAGCTTACTACCCCGCGGTTGTTGAGACCGTATCAGGGGTTTGAGGCACACGTACGTCAACCACATGTACATCTTTATGAGTATTATACAAAGGAATATTTAATAGTAATCATGAAGCTTTCGTCATGTACCGCAGAGAGCACCTGAATATATCATAACAGCCACCGTCACACCTGCCGACAAGAAGTCGAAATTTGACATTCACCATTTTTTAAATGTCGATGTTAAAGAAATGGTAAGTAACAGCAAAGTAAAGTTATACCTTCGCAGCATCATGCTTACCTGGTGCGTTTGTTATTTCGAAGTAGCATCACATCTAAGCCATATGTAACTACATTCATCTATTTAAGTTTTAAACAATGTTAGGTTTTCAATCACCTAACGCCCATGTACTGATTTCACATTGGTTTAATAAATTACCTTTAATTTTAATTTAAGTTTGGTACGATAATTTGTAGTTATAAAGAATAAAATACCCTATATTGAATATAGTGCCTATGTAGGCACGGGTGTACTAGTCTAATCTAATCTAAAAGTGCCTTACTTTTGATATGATTAGACGATGACCAAAATTTGGCTCTCTGGATTCAGAAATAGTTCTATTATAGAAGACAAATTTGTGAGTCCACCACTAAACGCTATGTGAGTGATATAATAGAACATTTGGTAATTTGTAGCGTAAAACATGTCGTAAAATTTATCTATTTAATGGACAAAATGTTTGTAATAAAGTTTGCTTTATCGGAACTTTGCTATATGGCTGTAGTGTAGGGTTTTGCAGAGTAAACTTGAAGTAACTAACCCTTAAGGTACTTGTAGCCATGAAAAACTTGTAAATGAAGCTGACGTGAACGATTTGAAATGGATGGATTACTATGAACAATTACGTCATAGTTGGAAGCATAACACATTTTGTTTATTACTAATAGCTTTGAATTCAAAATGAGCACATTTGTTGACTATCTTTTGCATATAATTTAAAGGATGATATATGCTTATTTAGTGCAGTTGATAAAATACAATGCTATGGTCACTTTACCTATAGTGTACCCTTTATGTTCGGATGGGAAAATGTTTTACCGTTTGCTTGTAGAAATTGTTTTATTGTAAAAACAACTACTGTATGTTAAAACTTAACCTACTTTATTGATAATATTTAATGTAACTTGCATAAATAATGAGGATTGAATATATGTATATGTCTTCGTTTTTCTAGCTTATAAAATAAATTGTTAAATTTTATAAGGTTGGTATGCATGTATACCATAAAAGTAAAAACAGGAACTTGAATTTTATGTGAAATTTTAATTTTGAATCTACATATTTATTAGAGTGACAGCAAATTGACAGTACTAAAACGTTTTTTTACAAAACGCCATTGGTTATTGAAAACGCTCGTTAACGAAAATTTGTTCGTTGAACGAATAGTATAATAATTGTTTTGGAATATTTAGTAAACATACGATAATTTACCTTTTAAAATACTAAACACCGTAATTTATATTCTAACAACGGTGAGATCTAAAACTTACTCTGTTTTTGAATAAGTACCCGAGCGCCAAATTAAACTGTACATGATCAACAATAGTGCCTCTGCAAAATGTATTGCAAGCATATATATTATATACCCTTAACCTACAAGAATCTGCAAACAATAGTTTTTTCCGCTCAACATGAAATTGACGACAGAAACGAATTAAGTAAAATGTAAAAGACTATTGAATCGTCGGCATGATACCACTGTGGGTTACTAGTTTAAAAAATAATCAGTCTGTTAAAAAAATATTATCCAGATTCGGAAAATAGACAGTGTTGTGTATGAGCATGAAAGTATTGTAAATTAGTCAGTGGTGGCTTAGGTAGCGAAGTGGAGAGCCACGTTTTAGGAAGGTGTTTATTAAAAGAGTGCAAGAATCAATCTCTCACCAGTACATACATAGCATAGCTTTTTAT
>JAHZNE010004080.1:0-12339 GCA_027744055.1 Callyntrura sp. NNG-2020
CGGAAACGATGAGGCTTCTTCACTCCTCCAGTGGCTGGTACAGTTTTCCGGGCTGCCTTGGTCGCTAATTGCTTGCGGGGAGCCTTTCCTCCAGTGGACTTGCGAGCTGTCTGCTTTGTACGGGCCATGATGATGATGAGTAGACGATAGTCAGCTGTTGCTTTGGTAATAGTTGAGCGTGTACAATTGAAAGCAAGTGCACAGAATGAATCGAAATGAAAGTTTGCTCCTCTTTATGTACTCTCGTCCCGAGTCGAAATTGTGAGTGACGTCATCATCTTTCTCTTTGAAAACATTTCCTGCACTTTGATTGGACGTTGGAGCTCCACGTGATAAAACATCTCAACTCGCTACCCAACTCAGGCAAATGGTATATATTGAAGCTCAAGCTCTCATTTTGCCATTCTGTCCAGTTGCTTGCTGAACGTCATCATCATCACCATCATCACCATAACTAGTTCCCTTCTGAGGATTTCAACCTTCTCATCAACCACTCATCTCATCATCATGAGCGAATATTTTCAATTTATTTTTGAGGTTGAATAGAAAATGAATTTTATCGACATTTACACATCGTATTACAATCGCAAGATTATATACAATTAAGGTAGACGAGCGTTGACCAAAACCGGAAATTCCTTCGGGGACAAGCTTACTCCCACTTCCGGTTCTGTACTCGGCACGCTTTCTCCTGGGACCACGGAAAACTCAAAATTTTGTATCAACGCTGCCAAAAATACAGATATCACGTGATTGGCGAGCGTTATTCCAATGCAGATTCGCTTTCCGTATCCAAAATGAACCACTCGCTTGTCCTGCACGAATTCCCCCTTTTCTCCGATAAACCTGTCAGGTCGAAACTCTTCCGGATCCTTCCAGTAATCCTTGTCCATGTGCACAGAGTAATGATTGGAGATGATGAAGGTCCCTTTCGGAATTTTGTAACCCCTGAAGTCCCACTCTTTAGGGGTCACCCGAGGAATCGGTGTAGGGACCACGTTAGCCCGTCGGTGTGTTTCCAGAATGAACGCCTGGAAAAAAGGCATCTTTTGAATGTCCTCCGGAGTTGGAAGCAGATGTCGAGGTACTATCAGGTCAATTTCGTTCCGACACCGACGCTGCATGTCTGGATGGAGGATGAGGTAAAGCAGGGCAAAGTTCAAGGTTCCGTTTGTGGTTACCGACCCAGTTTGGAAAAGGTCACCCAGCATACTTTGCAGTTGTTCCTCTAAAGTCACCAAACTAGTTAGTTCGGTACCAAGTACCCTTAAGTCACCAAAAATGTACATAAACAGTAATAGCACCTGTATAAATTGTGTCGGGATCCTCCTTGGTCTCCTCCATTTTCTGAAAAAATACGTCGATAAAATTCTCCGACTCTCGGTGCCCCTCACTGGTCGCCTTTTTCTCCTCCACCAACATTTTGGTAAAGTCGTTGGACTCCTTGTACCCTGCATTCTTTACATTCTCCTTCAGCAGCCAGGGCAACGCTTTATTAAGCCTGGGCGCCAGCAGCATCCAAGGATTGACGAGAGGAGTACTTTTAATCACATGGAGACTTAACTCCGCCAATTTTTGAAGTCTTGGATCGTCATGGGCGTACCGCTTCCCGGCGACCATGCTCCAAAGTACATTTACCACCGGAAGCATGAAAACTCCATTAATTCTCATAATACCCCCATCCCCAGTAACTCCAGGAATATCCCGAATTTCCTGAAGAAAATCGTGCACCTCCGCTTCCACCACGTTCTGCATGCTCTGCTGCTTTCCAAATCCGAACTCACGTAGGGTCCGCTGGGTAAATTTTCGCATTTCTACCCAAATCTCGGGTTTACCCACGAAAATGAGGCCCAACTCCTTCCCAAACGTACGACTCCACGTGATTAGCTCGTGGGACCATTTCATGCTGTACTCATCCAAGGGGGCCACCTCTGTCAGCACTTCATGGGACGACACGACAACTAAAAGTAGAATATTCAAGGTCAAACGTCAGTTGGCAATTGTATCTCGGTTTAAGAAAGGCTCAAATCACACTGCACTTGTTACCACCTCCATAAAACCCTCCAAGTTGAACGCTAAAAAATCCTCCAAAATCCTGCGACCATTCGTGGAAATACTCCCAGGGAGCGTAACGTCTTACATTCTTCCAAGTCGGATTGGTTCTCTGTTGAAGGATGGCAGTTGGGATGACTCCCAGACCAAACGGCCACACGAAGGGCCCTGCATTAAAAAAACTTAATTGAAATATTTCTAAGTTTATCCTCGCCTCAACTTTTTTTTATTTTTAAACAGTACCGGGTGGGAGTTTCCTGCTGGAAAACTGAAGGGACTTCACGTAGAAATATCCCAGACTTATCACCAAAAACGCGACCAACACCCCAAATATAGTCACCATGATCACCTCCACCTATTAACTTCAAAATTATTTTGAGGAAAACCGTCCACGTGTTTAATGTCGTACACATACCGATGGACTGAAAGTTTTCTCGTCGTGAACAAGCAAACATGAACACAGGATGATCGGTCAAAAGGTGTCTAGAGATAAAAATTAATTGTCTCCCTCCTTAATTCGATAATTATCGGTTGGAGTTACCTTATCTTTCCTTGTTCGGGATTATGCGCAGGCATGCGATGCATCCTTTTATAAGTTAGGGTAGGTTAATGTGGGGCGGATCACCTATCAATCGAGTTAACTATAAGACCTAATTATCTCGTACCGACTTATTCCTTTCTTGTAAAGCCAGCAGGCAGCAGGTGCGTATTTTATTATGGATTCAGAGCCTAAGACGCTTTTCCTTCCAGTCGTCATTCTCAACCTCAACCTTGCAAAACTACATAGGAAAGGTACTTAATTATATTTTGATGTATGTATCACATCGTCCCTTCTTCACTTTCCTAAAACATAGGCGGCGTAACCAGGGGGATGAGGGGGACAAATCACCCCCCATGTTTGGGTTACTGCTCATTAAAATAGCGGGGGTGGGGGGAGAAACTTTAATACATAATAGAATTATATCCTTTGCCCCCCCCCTCTGTTTCTACACCCATGGCCATGAAAACCATGTTTTTATGTTTAAACAGGTTACAGCAACGTTCCATCGTCAGTATAGGGGTGTTACTGCGAGTGTCAAGAGTCACAGTTTTCCAAGACCGGTATTTCAGTGGGTGGGGACGTCAGGCTGTCCGTGTGCGCTTGCACGCGAAAACTACGCACGGGGTTTAGACAACACCTTTTTGTGCAGATGGAAAAGGTGTCAGTGATAAATACGCATCGTTATTACGAAACAGAAGTTACTTGTGCAAAATCAATTGAATTTTATTGATCAGGAGCTCGCCGACAACTATATAGCCCATCGTATGACTTTTTTGTGTCGCCAGATTGCCTGTCAGCGGGAATACTGTCGTTCAGGATATCCGCCAAAAGAATGCATGCATAGTGATAAAATAAATTGTGCTTTGTTACGTGGTAAAATAATATTTTGGACAATCCAAGAACAGATTTGCATTCTACGGTGTCGACTTTAATATAAGGGAGCCAAACAGAAATTAAATTTAATGAAAGACTGAGGAGATATTCGAAGGTGAAGTTTGCGTTATCTCAGGTCGCCCCATAAGCTTAGTATCACCAATACGCACGGCCATCTCATATTGCATGTGTTGCTTTGCTACGCTATGATTATGGTGCTTGCTGCTGTTGTTGTGCTAGGTTGATAGTGGAAAAGGAAGGAAAAAATGCGCTTTGCATGGAATGACTACTATTATGACGTGATGAAAACTCGTCCGTAAAGATTTTAGTCTTTACCAATTTGCGAACAATAGGTAAATTTCCTGTGTCGTTCCGTTTGCATTTCTTCCGATGACACAGCTCGGAACTGTCAAACCGTATTTGTTTCTTTTGATTTTTATGGGGGCCAGCGCCAGCAGTACTGCAATGCTGGCTTGACCCGTGGAAGAGGGAAGGCAAGCCTCCAACTCCGCCTGTTCCCAAAAATCAGGATAATCTACTGAGACCCCCATGAGGTCATATCAGAGATTAAGCTCACAAGAACATTACACTTGATCTTAGCCGATAGGCCGAGAAGCGATAGGTTCAACACACAAACTCGGCCAGGACCACATTCGCAGGAAAATATCTTTTCAACTCGACCAGTGCCTTTACCTGCAAATAGTTTATTAACCTCGGTGGAAATTAAAACTCTTTTTGTAGAAAGCAAACATTGCAAATTATTAACTGCAAACGTCATCATCATTGCTACCTATGTGCTGCTCAATATTATCACAGCCTTCTATATTATGCAGTTTTACGCTCTTGATTCTCTCTTTATTGCGTTTTTGCCATGTAATAACTTTTGATGACGTCAAGAAATCACAACGAAATAATTTGTCAATGTGGAAGAAAATTTTGAATTTTATTTCATCTAAAAAAACACGATAACGCCGTATTAATAGGTTGATTCCTTCGAATTTGAGTTACGTCAAGCGATGATGGTCGTTATTGGAAAGGGTAACCGCTTTGGAAGTGTCTAACCGTAGTAGTAGACAAATTGTGGCTCTGGGTTGGCAGCTGGGGCAGCAACGGCGGCAGCAACAGCCATGGCAACGAGAAGAAGGGTAGCGACCTAATTAGGAAGAAGAACAAGAGAATGGGAATTTTATTATTTTTATAACAGATAATTTTACTTTAAAAATTGTATTTTTTTTTGAAAATATGGCATTGCATCTTACAAGCTTGTACATGGTGATGGTTGGGAGGTGGGAGACCACAAAAGGTTGAAGAGTTGATGTTTGGAAGTGATGGCACAATTTCAAACTGATACCGATTTGTCCGCGGCGCAGTCTTTTTATACTCCTGGCATTATTCTTCAGAAAGTGCAAAGTTTAAGAAGGGACATAAATTTGTCCAATTTCATAAAAACTTGTTGTTCTCTGTTTTCATCATTGAATGCTGTCGCTGCACTGCGGGAACCTTTTTTTGCTCATTTATTTTTTAGGAATGCCCTCATTGTCCAGTCCATCCTGTGTTTGTGTTACTACGTTTACGTGTGTAGTGTAGTTGCTCACTGGATATTGCTAAAAGTTTATGTTGTTTTGTCCCCTGTTAGTAGCACAAACACAGGTTGCACAAAAATAAACAAAAAGCGATTGCAAGTGGACAAAAAATTAGAGAAATTGGATTAAAAAATAAAATTATGCCTGCCTAGCTAGCTGCATAGGGACACCTGAGAAGATGCGTTAATAAAACATGATTTACTCCACTATCGTAATTTTTATTAAGCGAAAGTCATATAAGAAAGGTGATAGTCAGAAATTGAACACATTTAGGTTAAGGTACCCTTTCATCGCCAATTATTTGCATCAAGCATTCGTAGAAAATATTTTCACAGGATATATTGTTTAGTGTTACGTAAGATTGGGAAAATATCCGAAAGTGTATTGGGATAGAAAATTCCTGTGACTAATAAGCTGTAATACGCACACCGATTATATAAATTAAGTCAAATCGTCACTATTTGTGTTAATCTGCATATTTTTTCCATATATTGCATGTATGTGCAACTTTTTTGCATTTTTTTCTGCAGATGCATATTTTACAGAGAATTTATCTATTTTTGCATTTTTTGCACGTCAAAGGTGACGAAACGAAATTACGATTTTTTTTCAAATTGGCTTTGTGTTTCATACACGATTATCAATGGTATTTACCTGATAACGTACACTTTAAAGTAGACGTTAGCAGGTTGTTGTTGGATCATTGTCGTTGTAGGCGTCGTAGTTACGTAGATGTAGATGTCATCATGTGGAGACACTAGAATCAGGGCACTTGTGTGTATCATTTACACCCAGCTCCCTGGATGACACCTAACCCAGCAATAATGCTTCACTGGCGCATTAGTCATTATACCGCCATAAAATGTTATGCATATATGTGGAGTCTGGTGAAATGAACGTGAGGGAATAAGGGGATATCCAGAGATCATGTGTGGTGGTTCTTTTTACAGTAAAACAACATGAGAGTGTACAACAATTTCAAATATTTTTAAACCAACGATTGCTTCTTTATTTGCTCTCAAAATAAAAAGAAAACGACATGGTGTTGATCTGTCGAAACAAACGCAGCACGGAATTACTCATTTGAAGTCCGGTTCTGCGGAAAAAGGGTCGATATGGGAAAGGCGCTGGTTTAACCGTAGTAGGCGTAGACGTATTGTGGCTCGGGGTGGGCAGCGGGACCAGCGACGGCGGAAGCCACAGCCACGGCAACGAGGAGAAGGGTAGCGACCTTATTGGGAGGAAGAACAAGAAAAATTATTATAAAATTTTTCTAAACAAAAAGTGAAAAGTTGCATCTAAAATGAAAATGACATGTGTATTGGTTACTTACAAGCTTGTACATGGTGATGATGGGAAGGTGGCAGACCACAAAAGTAAGGAGGAGTTGGATGTTTGGAGGGAATAATTTCAAACTGATGCTCATTGTTACTCGGCTGCGTCTATTTATACGACTGTGGCGTCGGTCGGTGGCATTCAGACGAAACGTTTGAAGTGGATTAGTCAAAGTGATGTTTGTATTGAATACAATTTAAGTTTCGCAATTCGCCACAACGCAGAACAACAATTCCAAGAAAAAAAGTTTTCCTGGCAAAAAATTATGCGAATATTCTAGGATCATCAAAGCTAAAAAATTTTTTCGGGGTAGGGATTGTTTCCAGCAGGGAACTAAATTTTATATATCCCATCGATGACATTTTAATGACTTCAACCTTTTTTTTAATACGTGAGCTCATCCAAGAAGTGGGACAAGATTGGCAAAACATTTTGTACTAAAGTTGGCTATTGAAGAAACCATGAAAAACGGGCGAAATGGTTTACAAAGGGAAACCAGTTTTAGCCAAATTAAAAAAAAACGTGGAAAAAGACAGGTTGTTCTCGGCAGCATGAAAAAAGGAGAGTGACAGACAGACTATAAACACATTTTATTTTGTATCTTCTTCCCTGAGGTAATCATCCAATTTGAAATTGACCAGTAGTACGAATATTGACGATGATGAGGATAGGAACAAATGAACCTTGCTTTACGTTTGACCAACCTTGTGACTTGGGATCCATGAAACGATGCGGTGCAAAGGGTAAATATTAATACGAGACCAAAACAATAACAGCAACAAGTTCTCCAGCAAAAAATTGGTAGGTATTACACCATACCAATCTAGCATTTTTTCCCCTTGTCTTTTTTTATTAGCTATGCAGCCATGCTCCACATATCCTGTTTCTCTACTGACCTACTACTTGCTGCAGTAGTAAAAAGACAAAAGAGCAAGGTCATTGGAACCTGGAGCTCTTTTTAGTGGAGCCGCCTCTAGTTATTCTCGTGACTCTCCTTGTCAGTCGTTGCTATTTTACGCCATACGGCAAGGGAAAGGTGAGATCAAGATGCTCTCACGAGATAGCTTCCTCTGTCACCTATAAGTCAGCCCCATCCACGGTGAAGTTGCACCTTGCAAATACCACCTATTCTTTGCTCATCACTTAATTTTTTTTAATTCCTGTTCAGGACAGACAGTCAGGGGTTAAATGTTCCAATTTTTTGTTTTCATAGTCAAAATACTCAAGGGAGTATTCAAAAAGAGAAGATACGTACTACATACGCTATAGTGATAGTGTTGCTGCTGATGCCCTTTCCCAATGCTTCCTTTGAGTAACAGAAAGATGAGATGAGGTACAAATCCACAAAAAAGGATGCTCGCGCGCGCGTTTATGGGATTGCTCGGTCCACAGAATGCCGACATTCGTAAAACTGGACCACTGTGTGTGGATTCTCCTATGGAATCAATCCGGTTGCTCGAAAACGACCCTGAAAAGACACATTTATAATTTATGAGTGATAAATACAAAGACACACATGCACAATTTCAATCTGTGTACATTTTTTTACGGAGTGCCAGCAGAAGTATAAAAAGACACGACGGAGAGCAAATCGGCATCAGTTTGAAATTGTTCCATCACCTCCTAACATCAACTCTTCAACCTTTTGTGGTCCCCCACTTTCCAACCATCACCATGTACAAGCTTGTAAGATGCAATGCCATATTTTCAAAAAAAAATACAATTTTTAAAGTAAAATTATCTGTTATAAAAAATAATAAATTCCCATTTTCTTGTTCTTCTTCCTAATTAGGTCGCTACCCTCCTTCTCGTTGCCATGGCTGTTGCTGCCGCCGTCGCTGCTCCAGCTGCCAACCCAGAGCCACAATTCGTCTACTACTACGGTTAAGCAGTTCCAAAGCGGTTATCCTTTCCAATATCGACCACCATCAGTCATCACACGGCGTCACTCAAATTTAACGGAATCTGCATTTTTAAATGATGTTATCGTGTTTTCATTTTGAGATGAAATAAAAATTCAAAATCCTTTTCTCTATTCAATTCCTGTAAATAAACTGTTTCTTCATCACGGAGAGGGTGCGACTATGTGAACTTAATTTTTATTCGGGCCTTTTAAGGGCCACCACCTCTCAGGAAGGGCAAACTTCTTTGCTACAATTCAGCAGCTTATGTTACAGTGATGCAGTTCATGAAAAAAAGGGAAGTGACAATGATATTTTTGTAATTTTAATCGGGGATGACTTGAAATTTTTTAATCTTCTCTCATTTAATTTACAATTAAATTATAAATTAGCTGTCTCTGTGTCTAATTACATTCCCGCTTATAATAAACGCCCGTAAACAACCGCCCAGGTAACCAGTAGTAGTAACAATTTCATCATCTCCGGTCGTATCCCTCCACTAGAGTCAGCTTCTGCTTTCTTGATAATCCCTTGCAGCTCAGCATTCGGATAGTTGCATTTGTCGGTGGTACAGGTGCAGAAGCGCAGGGTAGCGATGTCCTTCGTCCCCTCCACAGGAACACATCGGTTCAGCGTGTCCTTGGCTCCTTCTTGAAGTTCCAGCGTTACACAGTCGCGCATGACCCACCGTTTAATTGTTATCGGATCGTTCGCATTCTCGTCCCCGAAGGCAGCCCGAACTTTGGCAGCAGCTTTGTCGAACTCGACCGTGACCTTGTTCTCCGTGGAGGCGTAGAGATACGCGCAAGTGGTGATACCTGAGGATTCACAAATAAATTACATCTGTACATTTACAATTTACGCACATTCTCAAATATGACAATTTTTTTGAATGTGAATTATCTCGTACTTTTTAATTCTGCAGCTTCCTTCGTTTTGTCACTGAAGAAGTCGATAACTTTATCCAGCTTGAGGGCGTCAATCCCTGCCTTGATAAAGTCTACACTGGTGATCCACTTCTTGAACAGATCATTGGGGTTGGTACAGTTTCCAGCAGGAATGGCTTCACCGGAAGGTCTTGCGGGGGTGCAGTGCGAGTTTTTGTCGGAGTTGCAAGACGTAACAACTGATGGCTAAAAAAATAATAAAATTTAATTGTTTTCTCCAAAATCACCCCCCAATAAACCCTTATCATTGTTATCATTATAATTCCGAAAATAAATGGGAGAGTTTAAAATAAAATTACCCGAGCACGACGAAATTATCAGGCCGAAGGAAATTATGGTGAGCAACATTTGCAGGGGAGCGTTGACCTTCGCCCGAGGCAGTAATTGTAACGAAGTATTCATCAGAAGAGTTGAAGAAGGCAGAGAGAGGTTCTTTATATCACAAAAGGGTTTGTACAGGTCAAGAAACGTTGAAGGTAAATTTTTGTCCGTCAATTTATCTACATCTTTACAGCTTCACTTTTCGTTATGAATCATGATTAACGTTTTTTTTAGTTTTATGTAATTTTTGGTAATTTTACAGAATGTTACAACGTTTTTTATGTAGTTTCCTCAGCAATCACTGCACACTTAACAGTCACAGTTAACACTTAA
The DNA here is from genome assembly GCA_027744055.1 of Callyntrura sp. NNG-2020. NCBI lineage: Eukaryota > Metazoa > Arthropoda > Collembola > Entomobryomorpha > Paronellidae > Callyntrura > Callyntrura sp. NNG-2020. The sequence continues at coordinate 9,887 of JAHZNE010004080.1, forward strand.
CCTAGATGTCGCTCTCGATGTTGATGAAGGGCCCCTCGGTTTCCAAACTGCTTCCCACACTCCCCACAGCGGTATGGCGTCTCCCCAGTGTGCAGCCTAATGTGGGTATTTAGCGCATCCAAAAAGTGAAACTTGGCTTTACACAGAGAACATTGGAACCTCTTCTCCGCGTGACCCTGAAGAGTATGCTTTGAAAGAGCCCATCTTGTCGGGAATGACGCAGGACAGTGGGGACACTCATGGGGGGTCTCCTCCGTGTGAGAATTGGTGTGCTCCTCCAAACTCCGTCGAGAGAGAAATGTCTTGGAGCAAAACAAACAGTCCAACGACGATCCAGTTTGGGGACAATTTTTGTTTTGGGTGCGCCTCCTGTTGCTTGACCTTTGCGGAAGGGGGGAGGTGGTGGAGCTGGAACTTCCTTGGTTGTTGGACATGCTACCCTTGCGTAACTTCGTTGGTTCGTGGAGCTTTACACTGCTCTTGCGAACATCACAGCAGCAACGGGTCATTACTACTCGAGCGTTTCCCAGTAGAAATTGTAACGTTTCCAGAGAGATGTTCACCGATGATTCCCTTCGTCGTCGTTGATCACTGTGTCTCATTTTGGTTTTCAAAGACGCCGGTTGCAGGGGACTCCCTATAGAATGTCAAGCAGGAGGAAATTGTAAGACGGTCGTTTTTAAAATTATAACGGTTCTGCGTGTGTGACTAGTGGTCGAATGCGTTTGTTCTAGTAGAGAGATCCCACCAAACTAAATGCCCAAACAACACAAGTGGCTCAGTCGCTGGATAGAGATAATAACAGATGTATTTTTGTGTACCGCCTACCAAAAATGTACCAAAGGCGATGCCTATTAGTCTGTTACATGAAATGAAACGTCTTGCCATTTCGACTACGATCCTAGACGAACGGTAATCCATCGTAAAGTGAGCCTGACCTAAAATGGAATTATCTTCCATTTTACAATCTGCATATTACCATTACTCCACCAATTATCATTAACGAATTTTTAGTACTTTTACAATTATTCAAATATGTCCCTTTATGGGTAATGATCCATGATTCATGATCCTACAACAGGCTACAGGGCAAAGAGATATGGATGTGCAGGTTTGATACAAAGTGTTACGCTCATTTTTATCTTATCTTCTGAGAAACCAGAAAAATTCATGGACTTTCGGCTCGATGTGACAACGGGAGACACTCTGGTTTATTTACATAAAAACACGAATAAAACCTTTCATTAGAAATTACAAAATGAAGTGGAGCATTGTATTGTAGAAATGGAGCAGCAGTTTAATATTATTCGTCTTCTTCCTCACTCGTAGTAACAATGATGTCCTGCTTCAATTTGACTTTGAGCCCTGCATTCTGTGACAAATGTTCACCCTAGTTGGGGAAGGAGCAAGAGCATATCAACTCTCCGAAATGTTTCATCTTCTGACTCCAATTCTATCAATCTGAAAATTGAACCGGGTTCATTCGTTCAACAAAGGTCCAAAAATATTTTAATTAATTGTTAAAAATGTTAATCGTGAATTAGGAAACTTACCAACTAGAATTCAAAACTTGACTGTACAGACCCTTCCAACTAGCCTGACTGCTGGACTCTAACGATGATGGAGTCCTTTTGTTGTGCTGTATTAACTCCTCCACTATTGCATCCAAATTATCATTATAATTATCGCAATCCATGTACATCTCGAACACATGATAACTCCATCCATTGTTGAACGCTATGGTTGTGCCGTTTTTTGTAGGGATCTGTTTGATAAATAAGCGTTGGGATCAGGTCAGTTTATCATTTGTTAAGAAAATGCAAATAACATTTGAAGCTCTGCGCTTCCAGTTTTCTCTTCAGTTAGTATACAATTTCAATTATAAGTAGACATTTAATGACACTTGCGGGTAATAGATTCTTTTGGGTTCGTCATTTTCTCTTCAGCTGGCCTTCCTTCGGCTACATGCAGAGTTAATTGGATGTTTTTCCACAAAAAACTTTTTCCAGTGGAAAAGGCTGGAAGATTTCCCGCTGCTGATTTATATTTGTGTGACTGCTATCGTGTCTGGAAAATAATTTTGTAGTTTGTTTACCGATTCTTTTCGCTAAACGGTAGCATGCATTCTTCAGTTTCAAGAAATCGCTAAAGCCTTTCGAAGTCATAGAGTTGCTCTCTGGTAAATGTGGTGGCCCTTAAAAGGGCCGTTGGTTGTTTAAGTTTAGCTCATTTGCTCTTCAGCGTTTCCTTTTCGGAGCTGTGCTGCCCGTTGTCTTCTTCAGCGTCTTGGGTAACTTCGTCTTCGGGCCTTTCGCCACCGCCGCCTTCTTCTGCGGATTGGGAGCGTCGGTGGTCTTGGCCTTCTTAGCAGGAATCTTCGAATTGACTTGTTTCATCTCTGCAACAACCGCGGTCTTCTTGGTGGCAGGTCCAGCGGAAATTGGCTTCTTGGC
>JAHZNE010004081.1:0-17827 GCA_027744055.1 Callyntrura sp. NNG-2020
TTGTTCTGAATCGACACAAAAAAGTGCCCAAATCCTGTCCCAGGCATCCCAGCCCAAGCCCAAATAAAAGTGCCCAAGTTCTGGTTTAGGCCCCTGTTGTTTTTATAATTATCAAACAAATGATTTAAGAATATACTTTACAGTGTTATACATTAACGTTTGATTTATATCCGATCAGTTTAATTGATGGAGAAACACGATTACACATTCGGTAAATATTTTGTTCTTCAACATCATAAATCATGAATTAGATGCAATGAAAGTAATATAAGTATGGACGAATTTACTGCACATTGCTGAAAACACTTTCTCTAAAACAATTTTAGCTCTTAGTAGTAGGATTCCAACATATTTATAATCAAGCTGTGACTTAAGGACGTGCGATTACGTCAAAGAGTTCGCGTATACTTTCTATTTCAAATATAGTCGGCATTCTTATTTAAGTAATATGAGGAACACATCTCTTCGTCTGGTATGAAATTTAAGCAGATGCTACCTCCCTGTTACTTTTAAAAAACTTTTATATTTTTTTAATTTTTATAAAACCCGCTGATATCATATTAATTGTTATGTAAGGATCAAAGAAAAACGAAAACTTTGATTTCGTCTTACTCTTTTAGGTCACTTCAACTTTTTTATTATATTTTCCTTTATAATAGATTACACAACCATTTTTATTTTAATGTTCCTAGAACAATCATAATCAATCTAGTCATATGCAGTAGCTCGTTTTCAGTTTTAAAATCGATGAAGGATTTTCTAATTCAACTTGAATAGTTTTGATATTACTTTTGTTTGCGTGACAACCTATACATGAAATTATTAAATTGTAAAAGTTATTATTAGGTTCGCTTGATGTAGCAGCTGGCGCTGATAAAACTTGCACTCTTGCCAGATATAAGAATATAAGTAAATAGTGCGCGAATACCTTTACTGAAGTGTCTAACAAAAAAAAATACGACAGGTGTTGGTGGCACAAGATTGTCGATTATTGGTGTTCTGTATATGAATAATTTAATTTAGTTTTAGTTTTTACCTTTCATCGGAAATAACGGATTATTACAAAAATAGCGTTTTGCGATTTGCTGCAACCATTAAACTTCTATTGCTTGATTTTATAGTAAATGACCATTCTAGCATTGTGACTTGGAATACACTGATTGTGAAAGGTGGGACAAGACTAAATGGTATTTTACAGAGGGGCTTATGTGGTTTAAAAACTAGCAATTATATTTTTTGTGAATAATTAAGTTCCATTTTTCTATGGAGCATTTCCTTCAGCCCAGCGTTATTTTAAGTAATATGGTACTCCCATCATTGAACAAGGACTTGGAATACTAACATCCTGGTGTCAAAATGTTTTTCTTAATTTTTTAATATACTTACGAAGTTCTACCATCGCTATTGTCGGCATGTTCCTGCATGTAAAAGCTCGTACCGTTTCTGGTGCATAAACGTAATCATTCTGTAGCTTACACGTTTGCAGTTCATTTTCATGTTTAGACTTTTCAAAGCCGCGATGCATGGTGAACACCGAAATAGCATTGACGTACTACGCGTCTTTAACAAATTACTTCTCAGACAGACAACCGTTTACCTTCCTTACTATATTTAAAGATCAGCTTCAAAGCGGATGACATAGAAATTTAGATGAATTCCAACTCGGAATTGCGCTTAAACTATATTATTTTCCAAGAATTGGTACCACCTGGCTACTTAGTTTTTCAAATAATTTCGTCGTGCTCAAGCTGACAGTAATTTGACAGACAACAATATTTTTGCAATAAAATGTGCTGTTATTTAATTAAAGTTATCCAGAGGTAGTACTAAATGCGAAGTACAATCTTGAAATATCTATGTATTAGCTAGCGGCACTTTAATATGACAATACTTTACAAATAATCATGGCCCAGAGTTGCAAATTGTAATTAATCAGAGCTAACCACTTCTTTGTACTACAGATGTAGGATATACGGCAAAAAACAAGCGGAATGAAAGGAAGGGAATGACAGTTCTTAGTAAACACTCAATGGATTATACCTTTTGAAAGCTGTTATACCGTATAAATGGTTTCTAAAATACTTTTACCTGTAACAAGAAGGTATCGCTAATAGCATTGAAATGCTTTTATTATAATCTGAATTTGAAAGGAATTTTATGCATTACTAAAATACGTTGCGGGCATAAAGTGAAACGCCAGTTGCCGGATCGGTTTTCCGGTTTAAGTTGAAGACAAATGACGAACCAAAAATGTTATTATAATATCAAATTGAATTCCAGAAAATTTGTGTTCGTCTATTATATACTTCTCTTAGATTATGGTAAGTAAGTTACACAGAAGAAGAAACAATGTATTTTTTACAAGGTAATTTGGTTGTAATTTCTCACTTAAATTTAGTGGTTCAGTTATTGAAATGGTAAGTTTAAAGAGATCAAGATCATATTCAATTAAATTCATGAAGTCTGAAGTTACGTCTAAAAACAGAAAAAACGGAATTCCCTAGAAAGTACGACTGAAAAAATAAAAATAAAAAATACAGTAATGGTAAGTTAAGTTCTTGAGTTTTGAAAATATTTTAATAAAACTGTTTTATCAAACTCTAGGAATTTCTAGATTATTACACAACACCTACAATGACCCATCTCTACTCCAACAACAAAACCAGCATATGAATCTGTGAGGTAACTAGTCAAATTACTTCAATAATACGACGAGGAGAAACGAAATTTTTGTTACGATGTTATAAATTACCATTCTTTCTTCTACTTACTTGTTAATCACCTATATGTATGTAATTTAGGAGTGCACGTTGCTATATATACCAACGCACAGCTGCGGAATCCAGTAATTAGAATTATTAGTCTCCTCCTTTACAGTTCTTCTCTGTCATATATGAAAATCCCCATTAATTGAAAACACTCGATTAGTATTTTTAAATTAACCCTCACCCACAGTAGTGATGGCGATACACCGCCTTATAGCCAAGAACAAGCATGGCGTTGCAAATTCGCCTTACACGCTCACTGAAGGTGATTAATCACCTATAAGGACATAAAACTTTCTTTGCCCTACAAGAAAGTAACTTTAATGCTTTTATGAAACGATTTATAATCTCGTTTACACCCTATGAACACAACCATATACAAATCGTAATAGGTAAGGACATTTGGTTGGAAACACGTTACTAGTAGGTATTAAGTAGTAAGTATTTATTTGCAACCACTCTAATATTTAAAAAAAACTGCCACTTTGTTTATAATTTGGGACACATCTGTAATTATTTCATTGCAAACATCCGCAAAGTTAGCCCTACGGATAGTTGTACTTTTAATGTATTAATTGTATCACATATTCACATTAAAGTTACAAATTTAGTAAACCAAATTGATTGATTTTGAAACTCTCTTAACCGAACTTGATTATTTGAGTAATTTGAGGTGGCTATTTCTAAAAAGACTGGTTGATTATAGAACCTTATGTATCATGTACAAGATAGTCAAGAATAATGAGGTCCCATATTTAGGTGGTCTGTTTTCATTAGTAAAAATGTGCAGTGTTACGTTACAATATTAGAAACCTCAATAATTTCAGATGGCAAGTCAAACCAAAGACAGAAATGTGCAAACGATTGTTTGAGTTCAGAGCAGTCAAATTATGGAATACATTACCGGATGAGATTAAAAATTGTGCATCCATTCACATTTTTAAGATGAAGGTGAAGGAATATTTGTTAAAAGCATGATCCACCCTTGTTATCGCCTGTAATTCTGGTTATTTTATTTATATTTTCTGTTTGGATTTATTGACTTATGCCTTAGTGAGCAATTAAGATTGGAGGCTCTTATGTGAATACATTAAGTGACTTATTTTATCCTTGTTTATTTAAGAGAAAATTTAATTTCCTACTTACAATGCAACCACATGACTTTGGAATCGTCCGACTTTCTTGAAAGAAACACCATCGGATAGAACGTATCGAACTACATAGAATCTGAAATTTTTAGAGCGCAACGCTTTTTCGTTTTTAAATGAAAGTGTTTAACTGTGCCATTTAAAACAATGTTAAAGAAATTAGAGATCCACAAAATTGGACCAGCTTGCACCTTCTCTTTGTAGCGGACCGGGTACCACCTGTAGGGCCATGCATTACTTTCCCTATAGGTGGCCGGGTACCTCCTGTGTGTAGAGAGGCATCACCTGTGTGGGCCTGGGTACATGCTTGGCATAAAATGCTGGACACTTGTTTGGTATAGGGCCCGAGTGCGCGCTTGGTATTGGGTGCCGGACACCTGCTTGGTAATAGAGGTCGGGTACTTTTTTGGTACAAGGAGCCTGGTGCTGTGTAAAGTTGGCCCGGTATCTCCAGTGTAAAAGTGGCCGGGTACCTCCTGTGCGTAGGTGGCCGGGTAAGGTGAGCCGGGTGTCTTAAATGTACAGGAGGGATCGGGTATCTTAAAGGCAGGGAGACAGGCCACCTCAAATATATAGTGTATAGATTTGAATTTAATATTGTTTAGTAGCAGAGTGTACTGAAAGGTGTGTGTTTATATTGTATTACGTAAACAATGTATATCCAAAACGAATGCACATCTCTGTCGCTAAATTTTAGAAAATTGGCTGCCAATTTGTTGATTTTGAGCGTTGCGACTTCTAATTAAAAACTTAGATGTTTTCTGAGACGCTCTACACGATGGTGTTTGTTTAAAGAAAATCGGACCATTCTAAGGTCATGTGGTTGCATTGTTAGTAGTGGCATTCTCTCTATTGTCTGAATCTAAAATGTCTGACTGAATTTAATGAATGCATATTGATTATTATTGTTATTATTGCCTTAACGTCTTTCAGTTGAATGCACTTATTTAAACACTCCTCAAAATACGCATCTGCTGGAATTTTTTATAAATACCATTTGTATACCATTATTGCATATATTTTTGAAACATTGTTTTACTCAGAGATTTTTACGCTGTTCCGGTTTCTTTAACTTCCTTCATGGATCTTTTTCACATTTTCGTATGCCTCAGTGATGGAGGTGGATAAATGTATCGTATGTGTAGCCCCTTTTACCCGTGTTCATCGTTCCCAGATAACGTCGCAATGACTAGGTTTTAATAGGCTGTAGGTTTTCGAAGTACCATCTTCTATTTATAGGTATACTTATATAAAAATGGTATCTTTACTCTTCATATAAAACGAGTCTATTACGCAGAGAGTACTTTACCTACCTCGTCATCGCTTCTTTGCAATTTTTCTATCTGCCTTCTTCTCAATCCTTCTCTCGCGTTTCATTGCAAAACTTAGGTCAACAACCTTCTCTACATTCACGATCCCTAGTATACATCAACTTTACCTCTTGTGTAACTAAGTAGACTGTATCGCATTTCGCGCTTGACAACAAATCAACAACAGTAGAGTGCGTGACGCGGTCTATATAATAATATTGTATATATATTAATACTGTCTTCAATAATAGAGGGTTGTAATATTGTTATCTTAGCTGTGACATACGCATTTTCCGGTAACGACACAATACATCAATTCAAATCCTGAACTTTTCCTGGATGAACTGTAATATTACTTAGTTATGTCAAAAGAATTAAAATGTATCACATGTCAAACTACAAATTTTAGCGGTTTAGTAGAAGGTTTAGCATTAATTACTAAACTCCGTTGGATACCTTTTATGAACAGAGATATACGATCCATGTTAGCTGCGCATTTTAAAACCCTTGTAACTTTCTAAGTGCTCGGTAAATTTGTCTGAATTATTGTGTACCAGACTTTCCATTTACATAATGTTCCTTTTTAATTATACTAGCCATTGTGCTCCAAAATTCATCACATTAAGTTTTGTTGCGTATTTGCCTATTCTTCATACAACAATACATACAAAGAAGAGGTATACACAGCTGTCTTACAGAAAGAGTTGCTCTTGGTTCAAAACCGTCTATTACTTTAATAATGTCCATGTAAATATAACAAAGTACACACGCATTCAAATGACACTAAGTCAGTTGAGCCACGACTTCTGAATACGGGACTATACACTTCATATTTTGTGTTAATTTGTTTTCATTTGCGTCAGGCTAGCCAACAATGCTTTTTGGGGTGCACGTTTCACAGACTTTATATAAATTACACGTATGATATTACACAACTTTCTCTGCTTTCCGTTTTCTGTTTATTACCAGAAGTTTGATGAACTTTTCCAGGAAGTTTTCTGTATCGCTCCTATACCAATCCAATCCAATATACTTCTGTAATGAAGATTGAGCTAGATATCAATGGGAATAATGTCACGTGTTGACGCGCAATGTCTTTCATGTATCAATCACTGATTTTTCCCAAAGGGTATTCTTCTGCTGTAGATTAAACGAAGGCGAGAAAATATTAATATATTTTGTAAAAGTATGGACGAATTCTCAAGAAACCGTGCTACAAACTATTTAATAACGTCGTATTAAATGTTTTATGCTCTGAATTATGTATGTATATTTCGGTTGTACACAACCTTAAAACTACAACAAAAACTAAAACTTGATTTGCTGAAGATTTTCCGCACTTTCTCATTCAGTAACATGCGTAGATCAAAATTGCAGTCAATTACGAAAATTTAAATGCATACAAACTTGGTGAGGGCATGGTCGGGCAGCACCGGTCATTCTCCCGCCGAGATGGTATGGTGCTCAATTATTCAAATCTGGCAAGTCAAATATTTTCAAATACATTAGTGTAAAGAGTTTCCTAATATTTACGGTATAAAAAACCTCTAAAGGACTACATCTGGCGAGATTTAGGTGTTGGGGTAGGTAGCACTTTTTCATTTGCAGTTCATGTATCGGCAGGTGTCGATTTACCCCCTTCATTTTGGCTATTTTCTTATTTCAAATATTTTCACCACGACATATAGCATTTTTTGGAAATGCATCGTTGGTACTATCGTTGCAATCCTTGAAGTTATTGGCACCCCATGGTATGCACGAATTCCCATATTGTCATGCTTGTGCATTTATAACTTCCATACCATTAAAGAACTGGTGGCAACGAGATGGTTTTTTTATGCTATAAATTGTGTAACACACCTAACAAACCGCGAAATATAATAATAAATTGACTTTAGCAAATTTAACGGCAGCACACTCGGTATACATGTTGTTGCTAAAGAACGTACTGTATATAATGAAACCACATTTAGACACTACTGTAATATAATGTAAAAAATGTCAAAGGGTCGACCGTGAAGTACAGCTAATGAAATTTCAAAGAATGTTTTAGGATGTGGTGAAAACATTTGAAATAAAAAAATAGGCAAAATGAAGGGGGTTAATCGACACCTGCCGATACATGAACTGCAAATGAAATAGTGCTACCTATTCCAACATCTAAATCTCGCCATGTTTTTAATACCGTAAATGTTAGTAAACTCTTCACACCAATGTATTTGAAAATATTTGACTTGCCAGATTTGAATAATTGAGCATCACACAATAATTGCAATATTGATCTACGCATGTGAATGAGAAAGTGCAGAAAATCTGCAGCAAATCAAGTTTTGGTCAAATTTACAAAAGATTTACTAAAATTTTCATTCACTTTATGTCAGCAAAACCGTGACACTTCTCTTTTGAGCTCTCCTCAATCCACTACAAAAACCAGGGGCGGTGTTGTGTCACAACTGTACCTTTGGAACAGGAGTACTGCTGGAATGAAAAAACTTTTCAAAAACATGATAGTATGTTGGCAGTATAGTAGCTTCATTCTTGAAATGAATTTTTTTCATTCACTTTATAACACAGTACTGTACACGTATTACATCGTTTGTTAAAATGGGTGAATGTTTGATGGCTATATAGGTGCACTTACAAACTTTGACATATTTTCCTCTATAGAAGATTTTTTCCTGTGGTGTATCTAGATTTCCTGCAATCATGGCAGCGCCCCAAAAATTTTGATTACCAGAAGTTATAACATACTTGTAATAGGTTGTCCGTATCCATTTAATATGTGGTATTCACGTTAGCAGACTGGTCCTTCTCTTTCAAGACTTGTCTATTATAATGTGTTTGCAAACTTTAAAAACTCTTTCTGAATGTTCCACTTCAGTCCAATGTGCTGCCCAGCGAAAACAGCAGAACTTGTGACATACAAAACATTATCGAAATAAAAGCAGTGCAATATATGGACGACAGTCGGATACTTCTTGCTGATATATGTGATATACAACGGAATGCAATGTGTATTGCGAATCATAATAGTTCTATATTTGTATGACATCACAGTTTGAAACAAACTATTACGAAACAAATTGACGGCGTATTCATGAGTGAAATTTAAATGTCACTTGAGCGCCCACCAACCTTACAAGTGTAAATAGGAATACACGTCACGTTCCCAACGCATATTTGAAATCCCAACTTCAATTTGTACATTCAATTTTATTACGACATTCCGCACATACTGCCAGCAACTTTTCAGTTCGACAAACAGAGTTCAGTAGAGCAGGGACCGTACCAGTGAGTTCACCCGGAAGTTATTTACACCGAAGAAATTCGACTTCTGATTCTAGTATTAAAGTATTTAGGAGTATTGCGTAACTGTATACATATGTTAAAAGTGGATAGGTAAATGTAAGTTCTATAATTTATAGACGTTAAGATAGAAGTTAAGATGTAGTTTGTTTGACTTTCTAAACTTCTTTATGGTCGTTGTATTTTAAAAAACTTGACATGGTTGTATGTTTACTAATGCACCATCGCAAGGTTCTTGTGAGTTTATAACTCAAAAACATGTTTCTTAGGTAGACTCAAATTTGTAGAAAAGAAAGTTTAAAGCAACCACGAGAAATGTGACTCGTTTCATAAAACTTCAGTTTGCATGATTTTCTAGCATTTTAATTTAGTCTTAATCTAGTTATCAATTTTGAAAGTGATTTTATTATTTATGGTCAACCTTGTATCTTGTAAATAATTTTGTACCACCATTTCATGCTGTAACTTGCGACGTATACGTAACGATCATGAACTCAAGCACGTGCTTCACTTTAACTTCGAGAGACCACTTAAAAATGAAAAGATGTCGTAAATGCATTTCTCTTGTGTGTATATTCTATAAGCTGGTACTATACCCCTTTATCGTTAGCATGCATTTGTGGTTCGGTTACTAAAGTATTGTGTAATCCTATAATGTGATTACATAACTGATGTAAGCTATTACCTACGACTTACAAACTTGTTAAGTCTTCTTAAGTTGCTTCTCAAATGTTGCAGCATAGGAGCAATTGGATGCTAATACGCTAATAGTGTTCATGAGTTCATGGTTGCATGAAACAGTTTATGGCTCTGTAGTTTGCACTTGTGAGATAAAGTAAGTTTAATGAAGTGCCACTAAAAGCAACATGTGCAGTATCGCATGCAGGATATCTTGCCCATGTTAATGATAGCATTTGCCAAATTGTAGGTTACAGCATTCCCTAAACGGATTTGTTATTCCAAAATAAACAAAAATGGGTGTACGGGATACTGTGTAATGGATTCGTATTATGTAAAGGGACTGGCTTCAAATTAGTATATCTTTAGATGTTGGATATGGGGTTTATATACACAACGTCCAGCTGGTGTCTGATCTCTAATTTTTCAATTTTTCTTGGCGTATTCATTGTCATGAGACGTCCCCTCCACTTAACTCTCCGAATTCGCTTTCTACTTTTTTACATCTTAAATAATGTTGATATGTAAAAATTGGCAATCATACAGATTCTGCAAGAAAAAGGTAACATTGAAAAATACAATATTCAAATTCAAGGCTAGGCAGTACTCTATGAAAATATGCAAATTTATTACGCTGCCATTTCATTGATAACATCCGTATTTGATGGAAGGTCCTCCCAGCAATAGATTGTACATCTTCCTTTTTTTGAGGTAGCTGTATTAATAGAGAGATAGTGCTAATATGACGAAGTATCTGCGGAGCAATGGCAGTAGCTCGACTATGTCCATTGTTATTTATACGATCATACCTTTCAATATGCATATACGATAGTTCAAAGTACAGCTCGTTCAGATAAAATATCACGATTTCTGCATTTTGCTAAACTAACCGTTAGTTTTAGCAGTAATCGACCGTATGTTCCATGAAAAACGTAATGTTATGATTAAAAATGTCTATAGGGGCGGTAGTGACCTAAAATATCTTCGGTAACAGTGGTAGCAAGGTAAGGCAAAATTACTAATGCATATAAAATCAACAGCATATTGGCACATTGAACACTATCTTGCATGACGAATGAGTCACAAATGATTTCGTAATTCTGCGAGGTGTGATACAAAATAGTAACCATTTATCTTGATACAGTGACTACACCTAGCCATATTTAGTATCAAATGAACATGTCACGGAAACGTACTACTGCCTCCCAGGAGGCCCTACCAATCAAGTCATTTTACTTAATACGAACCTCACACATCATGTTATTTCAAGGTTCAAGAAATTACTGCCTTCCATTTCGCAGCCTTTGGGTTTTTATTTTGTATATACTGCATTTACCTGTCTGAACTTCACTTTCTGTCTCCGTCACTCGACAGCGTTACTGTAATCTTGCTCATGGTAAGCAAAGGATTAACAAGGTGAATACGCAGTTTCATGATTTTGTGTAGACGTTGGCAGCCATTGCAACTACGTCACAAATGAATTTCATTACGGGACTAAAAGCTGTCTAGTCAAAAGTAATTTGTGAGACCATATATTATAATTACACGAGTATTTATAAACTTATTATCTTGTGAAATACGTTTCACTATTTAAGACATCGTGTGTTGTTGTATTTTCAAATTAGATATGTATATATTGACTTCTAACAATGTATACTTTCGGAGTACACGTGGTAAATGAAGCGGCAGCATTTAAGTCATTTCCTTTTTAATTAAGTTATACATCAATTCTAACAAGACAGACTATTTTGTATTATGTGGCAATCTGTTCATATATTAGGTGAAATTTGTGTGATGCGTCATAGGAATAATACATTCTAGGAAATCTGTGCGTACATCAATCGCTGACAACGTATATATTCAGTAATCAGCATTCATATATACCATGCATGACGGATCAACTGGAACGGTATGTATTTCTAATATGTATTTCTAGTATGTCTCCAAATAAAAATGTACAATCAACATTTTGTTTTAAAAAATATATGGGTACACATTGTATTAAAACGTAAGAAATTTAATACAATTGTGCGTACACCTTGATGGAAAAACACGAACTAATAGTTTACGGCAAAAGTGAACTACACTTCCAACCCTAAAGTGTTATTATTATGATTACAGTAAATTGAATGTTAATATAATTTACGACTTTTTCTTCTACTTTTATGAAAATAAATAAACATCAAACAAATTTATGAAAATTCAACTTCTATAAAAACCGTGTTGGAGCGTGATTCATACTGTATACTATAGTATAGATTTGAAATGAAATTTCATAATGAGACAGGTTTGCAAATCACTTCATAACACCGTTTGATATTTTGTCTTTGTCATGAACATGACTTATTGATACAAGTAAAACGTTTCTACTGTTTCCAACCTTAGATTTGCTTAGTTTGACTTTTAATCCTTCTTGACATGTGTCATATATAAATTGTTCATTACCTTTGAAGTATTTAACTTCTATTTGCTTTGAAATGATTGATACATGAGAGATTGGTAGTTAACAAAAAACAGAACAACTTTTAAACCCTAACGTATAATTTTAATATTTTCAAATAAAGTAAATGTCATTTACATTCAGTGAATTATCCTCATTTGAAGTCGGCGAGTGCCCGATACAATAGGAAAATTAGTTAAGGCTTTAAAATCACGCAGGTTCGATCGAAAATAGCCTAGCAGACGTACCTACAATATGTTTATTCACGTTTTCCATCTGGTGAGTCATTTTTTTAGATGTTTAAATGTTGTAAACAATAGAGATGCTCACACGGGCAGCATTTCTGGAGTTTCATGTTTCTGGAATTACCAATAACACTTCTTGCGAATAGCTCTTATTTGTATAATTTTGTGAATGTAATAATTAAACTAACTCATTTTTGGTGATCACAGAAGGGAAGTTGTGAAGTTATCAATAAATCGGGCAAAACATTTGCTTTTATCATTTTTAATAAATCATATTTCACTTTCAGAACCAGTTCCACTCATTTCTTTTGTCGGCGAAAGCGTAAACTATGTTTTACGAACTTTCAGTTTTATACCAAGTTCTAGTATTGATTAAGAAGAACTTCATTGTTAGTCAAACTGTGATAACTACTACAAACATTTAAATAATCTAGGCACTATGTGTGATGAAGAGAAAACTGGTTGACAACATTATTTTACAACACGACGAGTCTTGTTTATTTCCAAATTACTAGTTTGAAACTACTATTATAAACTGTTAACGTGTTCCGTCCCGTAGAACTTTGCGCTGTCGACATTCAAAATGACGGGTACGAATAAGATTTTGCTACTTGAAATGTTGTTTCAAGCAAAACAGTCAAACAACATTGAATTTGCTCGGCAGGAAAATCCTATTATATTAGACGAAGCTCTCATGAGGGATTAGTGTCGCTTCAAACGAACGAACATGCTCTTCACAAGTTAGTGTGGCAGTTAAAGGGCTGTTACGTAATTACAATGGCGCCTAGGTACACCCGTATTTTTGAAGTTCACTCGACATTTCTATGCGGAATATAGTATTTCTATAGATGCATTCACAACAGGTAATACTGCAACAATACGTTTGAAGTTTATTTGGTTGAATGAAAACCCACCTTGATTGATTTCCGTCTGACAGCGTTTGTTACATAACATGTTGGTAGACATACCAGCAGTTCTGTAATAATACGTGGAATTTAGTCTATTCGTACTGAATTTTCAGTAAAACCGAGATATTGTGCATTCCAAATAAAACCAAACCTTCAAGGTTTTAATTTATTTTAGAAGGTTGGACACGAGATATAATTAGTACTGCTTAAGATAATGCTCAAAGAGGATATAATGTATTTTTGCTGTGGATCATCAAATAGCAGCAGTTTAGACAAAATGTGCTTCTAATAATAACAAGGAAAGAACATATTTCATTCGGCTATGCTAAAGAAGCTCATTCAGAAATACTTCTCGTTACAGATATACAAATACATTATCATAGTATTTGTATATCGCTTTCTCTTTGGTTTGAATTGATAGAAATAACGTTCCTACGTCAATCGCAACATGATAAACATTTATAAAAGAATTTTAAGTATATTTGTTTTAACAATATTGCTAAATAAAATTGAATAGTTGAATAAACCTATTTAGTTAGCGATCTTTGATGCTGCGGTGTGTACGAATACATGAAAATTTAAAAAATAGTTGGAACACCCCAGTTTACTGTTCTACAGTTATTTACTAACAAAAGCTATATGAATACTTTAATGTAGATAAAACAAGATTTATGTGTCTCCATTTTTGCTATCATCGACTGTTCACTCAAAATGCTTTTATGGGTTCCTTCATAAACATATTGCATTTTCTCTTTCACTATATATAGTCCCTTAAATTTGAAGCTACGTTAAAACAGCAAAAAGTATGCTAACGTGATGCATTGGTAAATATTGCCTGCATCAACATTAAGTACATGTTGACAAACTTGCAGTAAACTTATTTGTAAATAGCTTTTAGTACTTTGACGTCCTCAACAGTCATACCTTTTATTGCCTTAAAAAGACCCTTAATGTTAGCAGATGGCATTCAACTCGATTCGAATTTATGCTACTTTAAAAAATAAGTATGATGAGGTTTTACGTATAAAGATTTAATTTGGTACTACGTTTTGTAACACACACGTTGAATGTCTTCTCGACGGCAAAGCAAATATCATGAAAAATAGCGTTTTGTGGGAATGCGACAAAAAACCATGATGGAATCAGGGAAAACCTTACAGTCACATTCGGAGCATTAAAAACCATGCACAAAACACAATTTGAAATTTCTCGCTGCCTTTATATCTCTTCCGTAGTACCCATTTCTACGTAAACAACATCACAGCGGAAGTGCTCTTCTGTTAACTGGAGATACTACTGATACATTGTAATGTTGTCATACGAACACTGGTTTAACAACGGAGGCGGATGGTAAGACAGTAAAAGGAAGCATTGTCTCTGGAAGCAGGATTTGTTTCTACGTATTCTCAGAAGCTCCGTTTAAAACAGCGTTTCTTTCATAAGCCGTGTAACAGGAAATTGTCATGCCGTTAAGAAACAACATCCCACCACACTGTGGGTAACTCAGCATAACGAGGAAGCATTCTAAATTAATTCTTGTAAAACGACTTGAAAGTTTACAAAAATGTAAATTCTGTGTTTGTGTTATAAGTTTATTTATTTTTAAAACTAAATAAATAACGATATAACAGCATGCAGCACGTGTGGCATGCTATTACTAATTTTGCTACTGCACTCCTTCCTACTAGGTGGTCATTGAATTTAAACCCTTTTGAATGAATGTTTTCTCTCAGAATCTATATCGTTGTGTAAATTTGAAGTTAATGTACGGTAAGCCCCTGAGAATATTCCCTCGTAAGGTTTTTGTTTAATGTTCTTTTGTTCCTTTCGTGCTTGAAAAATACTTTCCTTAAGTTTTATTTGCTTTTGCCTTGTACAGCCTTGTAAATGTAATTTTACCAAGTACAAGTTTCACATTTTCCACAACAAAATAAATGAATCCACCAAGACACTGAGATGAACAATAAATTGAAAATGATCATCTTATGTATTTAGACATTCAAAGTTCTATCATCCACTAACTTCAACAAAATTAACGTTTCCATGTTATTTAATTCAACATAAACGCACAAACTTGTTTCGCTTATCTTACAACTTGGGGAACACTTGGAATTTTAATGTATTTTGTAATCTAAGAACATAATGCAACTCAATCAAAAGACTACAAAAAAGTATACCCTATTCAACAAAAACATTCGAAACGAGTATTTAAATCATTTTACGTAAAGCATATCTAGCAGCACTACTTTGTCCTTCGCGAATTGTTCTTGTAGGACTCATAAGGGTGCTACAACAATTTAAAAGCAGCTACAGTTTTTGTGTCAGAGAAATTTGCCGAATATTATATGTCATCAAATAGCTTTAAAGCTATGTCAGCACATATTGATATATCAATAAGGAATAGCATTAATAAGTGCCCCGAAAGGGTTACTTTATAAGATCGATGGGTTAGAGAGGATGCTGTGTAAAGTCGAAAGTTCGCTAAATGTTAGTTCCCCAATTATCTCGGATACATTTTATCCGATTCTTTTGAAATTTGGCAAGAACACGCAGATGGCCAATAGCTCGGACGAGTTCGAAGATAAACTCTTGATGTCAACCCCCGGGGGATAACTGGAGGGGTAAAAGTGTAAAACATGTTCAATTTAGCTGAAATTTGATGTACATGCACAATATATACTTCTATTAAGTTATCTAAAGTTTGACATGAATTGGTTAATACGAGTTACCTATAGAGGTCAACAAAGGTCAAATATTGTTTTACTCTACACTTCAACACGTTAACTTCAATCAAAATAGGGAAACCACCAATCAATGTCTACGATCTATAGTTCATATCAGTTCGAAGATGGACTCTTAATGGCAACCCCAAGTGTAAAACATGTCCAATTATGCTGACATTTAGAATACTAAATTTGACGTGGATCGGGTAATACGGTCACCAAGAGTCAAATATTATTTTACTCATTCATCACTTCAACATGTTAACTTCGATCAAAAGAAGGATTCCATCAATCAATATATATGCCCAATAGCTCGAATGAGTTCGAAGAAGGGCTTTAAATGTCAACCCCCGGGGGTAATGGAAGTGATAAAAATGTAAAATACCTCCAAATGAGCTGAAAGTTGGTCAACATGTAGCACATACTCCCTATGACGTTTTACACAACAACAGACATTTAAATTTGTCCAATTGGGGCACTTTCCGATTATGGATTTACCGATTTTTTATAGTTGTATTTATTGTCACCTTATTGCAGACTCAATTTTACATCAGTTCCCAATGTATTGTGGCAGAGCTCATAGGTAACAACCAACAAGGAAAACGCAAAATCATGTTGGATTCGTTAGCCTATTATAGATTTAACATTGCCGAAAAATGGCAGAATGAGCTTCTCTGAAGAATCCTTTTTCAAGGGCAGACAGGTAGAAATGAACTCCGGCGAGAAGAATGTAAATGCACTGAATGCCATGAAATATATGAACACAGAAAAATATATTTGAAGGATGTCTTAATGAAAGGCTATTTCACAAAAGATGATCTGAAAATACATAAGTAAAGAAAGGTAGAATGAATATAATACTCTACGAACGAAGAAATACGCTTCGGAACGGTTTAAATGAGGTTATGGTCGCCCTATTGCATTGATGTAAGTGTAATAGGGTTTTTTTTAAATTGAAGTATGGGTTTCTGTAAAAGCTTCAGTATTTTACAACATAAGACACATTCCCTTAAGAACGAGTACGAGTACGCACGTCAGCAAAATTCCACACTTCTCGAAACGTGTGCTACGTCCCGGCAATCCTATCAGGTTCCAAGAGGTTTTTAACGTTATCTCTTTATATTTTAAATAAAATATGTTGGTGAAGAAAATTTTATACCAGATGAAAATGCATGGGGATAGTTAGCTTACTCCTGAGAATGAAATGCAGGTGATATAGTTTGCTAAGTAATTCATATTCCACATTTGAGTTGATATATGAGCATGACATGATGAGATGCTCTGACAAATTTTAAATCAGCAAAGTTAAGATTCTCAAAAGTTGAGTGTTTTTCATCTTGGCCCTATTTTCAAAAGGGTGTCATTTATTGGCTCACTTTAAACACTTAATTATGCAGAGACACAAAATATTGGTGCAGAAATCGGTAAAAACTTCTGCATAAGTTTGGTGCCTAACTTATGCAGAAAAGTAAATACAAAATCCAATGTTAAAATCATAAAATAGAAAAACAAGAATAATCTACAGCGTTTCTGTATTATGTCGTCCAAGTTGTGTTAGTTAGCTGTACGTGCCAGTCCGAATCATGTCACAAACTACATGTTATTAGTTAACTGTATAGATTTATTTTGAACAAAATTCCGGCATTACCCAAACATGATGCGTAGTTCTTTCCCAATTAGATATTCTTTCTCTTCTGTGTTAAGTATCGTCTAACTGTTTACATTTTAACTCCAACTTTGCTGTTGATTTTTATAGAACCAATACCATTTGGCAGGGACAAATTCTACTGAAAGTGGTCATCTGGAAACGTGCTCTTTAGAACTCACTTTTATACGAATGAAAGCTGTGTACGTAGAAGCTTGGTTATACATTTTAAAAATTGTATTATACAACTATAAAAGGATTACAAAACCGTGCATGAAAACAACAACGAAACATTGTTTTTATAGCGTCGTACCTTAAACAACGTGGCATACCATTAACTATACATGTTAAGGGATATTTCTGTTCAATTGTTTAACAGGGGATGCAGATTTAAGTTGTTATCATTTGAATTATTATAATTTGCTTATTAGGTTTTTTTTCAACCTTTACGGCCTATTGGGTTATATTATGTGAGTATGTGATAAATAATTATAGACAGCTACAAAAATGAAATTCTTATTAAATTTTTTATTATTAAACAAAGAATAAATTTTAGAGAAAGAGAAACAAGTAACTTAATGCGTGGTCTCGAATTTAATCAAGAACCGAGCACTGAAATGCTCTTACAACAAAAAGTTGCTTGTTCTCCTGAGAACGGA
>JAHZNE010004082.1:0-12609 GCA_027744055.1 Callyntrura sp. NNG-2020
TCTGACGCCTGTTCGGTTTTCTTTCAAATTATTAAACTTAAACGTTACAAAATCAACTAGCTAGGCAGATCAATCATTTACAATTTTAATCCACTTTCATGGAACACACTACCTTTTCTGGGGATTTTAAGACTGGGTTCTTCTCGGGCAACCTGGATGCCATAAAACTTACAAAGCTTATTTAGCGTTGGCTCATGGTTTTTACGTAAACCCTTTTCCCATTTGAAAGCAGATCTTGAATGAAAATTTTCTTCAATATGGTAAACCAAAATTTTCATTATTGACGTGTCGTTAGTTGTTCCGTTCAGGAACGTACGTAAACTGTCACTTAGTTTGACTGAAATTTGTGAATAGAACCTACACATAGGCACAGCGAAGACACAATCTAACAATAAATCTTAACAGCAAAGTACATATTCCGAGTTCTGCTGACGCTAACCAGCCGCCATTAAATATCATCACTCAATACAGCTTTCTATCATTTTCTCTCGGCTAAAAGTAAGTGATAATTCCGGTTGGGGGAGCATCGTGTGGAACAAGATAAGCCGTCAGTGAAAGTGAAAAGAAAAAAAGCCATGTGCATTCTGTGTTTTCCTATGATTTTCTCTTGACTGCATTGCCGTTCTATTTCCCCTTTTTAAAAGTTAGTACATTATACTGCATAACCAAGCACAAGCACATATTTGTGAATACCACGCTTGAATTCTCAAAAGTCCAAATGTCACTTTGCACTACTCATTTCTGGAGGACAGTTTGCCTGCATGGGATGAGTTTTCACTACGCCGTGTTGTCTCTTCAAGTGGATGCCACAAACGTTAGTACACCACTAGGAAAGTTCAATTTTCATACTTCATAAGTTTATGTTTCTTTGTATTTCGAAGCATTCGATGTCTGGTAAGTACAATATGACAATGTGAACATTGTTCATGAGTGACATGCTTTCTTATATACCCTTATATTTTACCAGGACCAGGTCAGCAATCTGTGTAGATGCAACGTTGCTTGTTTCTTAACAAGAAAAACTTTTCTGCATTAGTTGCAAACGTAATAGCAACAAGAACTTTCTTTCCTTCGATATTATTTTTAGTCGCCCACACTTTGAGTGGATGACAATTGGCAATTCTTGTTGAAACATGGACCTAGCAAAAAATCGCTCTCCCGAATTGTCTCTCAACTGTGCCGATGTAAGCACGCATTTCCACTTAATGGACATCTTTAGCGAGTGCTGCTGCGATGATAAATATACACCACCAGCGAAAACCCAATTTGTTTGTGGTGTTATAAGAGAATCTTTCTCTCTCCATTCTGACAAGTGACGTGCTACGCGCGTTTGACAGTTCTTACGGTGCGGTACTTACAATAACGAAGTTCTTTACTTCAACAATTAATTGCTTCCTCTAACTCACTAGAATATAGGCAATTAAAAGAAACTCCTTCAAAGATTCTTCCGGTTGGTTATTGTGACATCTACAAATTCCACACGCCTTTTCCTCTACACACAAGACAAAAAACTACTACTACTACTCTCTTGGAAGCTTCTAAAGTAATTCAATGCACAACGAGAAGCATCCACAGTGAAAAAATTTATGATTTAGCATCTCCCATCTCTTCGCCGTTGAAAATTGTACAAAATTGGACAAAAAAGTCTCTCCAGCTTGGGTGGTCTCCCCAAAACAAAAGTTTCTTGCTGCTGCATGTAAAATTAAAACAATATAAATAAAACGTCTCAATTCTCCCTGTACAGTGCGAATTACTTCCAATCTGGAGAACTAAAATTCTAACTTGATATACGTCCGGAATAAAAAAGAAGGTTTTGCGGAGGGGAGATTGTGACTCGCCAAAAACAATTTGAATGCACAAGGACAAGACAAAATTATTCTAGTAAGGAATTCAGTAATATGCGGACACTGCATACACACCACTCCTACTGGTACATTTCGGTAATCCAAACAACTTAAAAGTACTCTATATATACTCGCCACTACTAACAACTACGACTAGTACGTACGACGTAACGAACTGTTGAATAGAATAGGTAATGTTGAATGTTTTTATGCTACTGCAATGCAAACCTTGTATGCAAGACATGTAAAGTTTATTCAATTTGGGTTCTTCTCTTGTTAGTATTATTGTCACAAAAACAAATTCTTTCAAATTTTACCACACTTTTTTCTTCCTCTTTTCATCCACAAGAGCGAACAAACATGTACTGCGATGCATGCATATCAATCCCTTTCAATCCCTTCCACTACTGCCCTTTTCTCCCTTGCTGTTTTTGAAAGTCTGGTTTGGGCGGGAACCCAGAAAAGTAAGATTTTGTGCGAATGTGGTGGAATCGTTGGTGCTGCTGGTCTTATAAAAGACAATACTTGGAATGAATAATATATTTACCGTTGCATTATCGACACACGTATTTTACACACATCAAATTAGTTCGAATTTTGGGGATAAGACATTTTTATAGAGTTTGAAATATCTATATTCTTTGCAAACGGGCGGCCAATCTAAAATTTTCCACAGAACCTCCAAAAAAAATAACAAAATTTATCCAAAATAAACAACTTAATAACCCGATTTGTGTTGGTTACCGAGGATTTTGTTATTTTTTTTGGAGGTTCTGTGGAAAATTTTAGATTGGCCGCCCGTTTGCACAGAAAATAGCATGAGCACAACTTTTTTAATGCAATTGAAGCCATACAATTTTGGAGTTTATTGTAGTCAACATTGTTCATCTTTAAAGGGATTTCCAGTACGAAAATAAATTGACTTTCGGACACAAATGAATTTGAATCGCTTTTAGAAGATAAAGTTTACTGACATTGACATTGTTACCTATACAAATAATATTATTTTCCTTAATGGACTTTTAAAAAACTCACTTAACTTAAAACAAGTTTATGGAATATTGTCGCATTTTATCAACTAAGCCAACCAACTATCCCTTCAGTTAGACGGAACGCGCTTCACCACCATTCCATTTTCCATTGTCAAATATGAGCAACTCTTGGACTGTTTCCGATAAATTTCCACCAGTGAGCATGAGTAATCACACGCGGGTAATCATAATTTACCCTACAGGTAAGATAATTAGCCGTGATTACGTTTTGTAGTATTTACCTATATTTAAAATAGCATTATGTACTTACTCGTTTTCGTTATGAACATACTTTAAATTCCACTGTCATTCATTTTCATGCTAGGTATAGCTTTAACAAAAGTTAGATGGTTTTAATTTTAACGAACTTGGAAAAGAAGAGAATTGCATTTTATGGATTTACTCAAGTTGTTAAAACTTTGTTCTGCATTAATTAAATATGCTATAAATTAAGGAAGTTAAACTTCCTCACTAATTGATATGACGTGGAGCCTATGAATGAAAAAGGACGGAAAGAGAAAGTTAATTGTTCATAAAATAATGACATTCATAATGCATATAATGCTCTCAGGCGACGTTCCAGCTGCTGCCTTTTATTATTTTGTTACACATTCAAGAAAACTGGCAGATTGGTTTGGGTATGCTCGTAATAATTACCTACCTTTTTACTTATTCTTTTCTCCATTTCACTTTCATCAACGCTGCTACCAAAGTCTTTTGCCAGAATTTTATTCATCCTCTAAACACACCGCAGCACATTGAATCAATGCATAATCGTGTGTATATACCTTACCCCAGGCACAGAAATTCAGTTTTGTTAAGATATTCACGATCGAGAAGAAAAATGTCTTACCGTCTCACGAAGCTGATTTTATCGTGTAGTGCAGTAAGTAGAAATGAGACCTTGCATGGCTCACACCAATTTGTTTTGTATACAGCAAAGACGAGCAATGCACGACAAAACAGCGTAGGCATCCTCTGTTGCACTTTCAGTGTTTGTAATAACAACGAGAGAGGTTTATCAAACACCAAAATTTCAAAGTACATGTCTCTGTACGCCGTACGCATTTATCTTTACAACCTTGGCTCTCATTTTAACTCTCCAGATATTTGAGGTAGGGATATGGAAAATTGAAAATTAAAAATTCATACAATGATGCTGGGATATGCTGACAAAGCAGTTTGGTGACGTTTTACAACGTTCATTCGTTCATTTATCTTGCGCCACCACTATACCACCACCCCTTCTAACAATAATACCTTTCTGCGTGTGTGGTGGGGTTTATAAAATAACAAAGCACACGCTGCCGAGGTACCTATCTTTTTCTGGCAAGCAACAAAACCAAAAACTACAGTAATGACGTAAGCAAAAAAGAATCGGTTTCTCTTTGTTTCCTCAAACTGATAAACTTGATATTTGGCATAATATGTATTACTTTTTTATATGAAAGTTTTCATTTTTGATGAACTTATTTCTTCCCGATTACTATTGCATTCACGTGAAAAGCGAGTATTGTGGGCGGTTGGGTGGGGTGATATGCACTTCTTTGAATTGAAGCTACTCAAGTGTTAAGAAATTGCCGTCTAAAAATATGAGGACACATTTTCTTTTCGAAATTTGCTCCATCAAAGTGTGTTTTTGCGATCACCATAAGTCATGATTGACGGTTTGTTTTACAACGGGCGAAATTCCTACTTCGGTTGAGCATTCTGCATTTTATTTCTTTTCTATGGAACGTTAAGTGATACCTCAGCCTAGTGCTGTATTGTCTGTGTTCTCCAAAGAGAATAATGAATCGTAAAAAAGAAATATTTTGTAGTTACTGGCAGAAGCAGGCACATAAAGGTTTGACTTCATAAACATGTTTAGTGTACTCGTGTGATTCTGGTTGCAACAATATCGATTACAATGAGTTCATGTTAACGTGTAAGTATGTTATTTCGGTTTCTAACAGCACAAAGGCGGAATGCAATCGTGCGATAGTACGGAATCTTCTAGAGGAAATGTCATGAGCTGCTCTTAAGCATTTATCAAAGTCATTTCTGCCAATTATTTGTTGTGACAGGCGACAGATTCTGCCTTAACACCACATAATTCCGGCAGTGTCATTCGGGTACGGTAAGCTCCAACACGAGAACTGTAAGACAAACACGTAACAACGAAACGTTCGTCTTTTCGGCTCCGATGTTCTTCCTTAAAGTTAACCGCCATATGGCTAGTCTTCCAATAGAAGGTATACTTCATTTGCATTTTCTTAACACAATTGTGTAGCAACTTCACGCGACCAGGAGGATACAGATCCAATATACAATGAATTTCTGCGATACTATTTCTGCGCTACGTGTGTTCAGAAGTGCCATATAATAATTGAATAAATGTGTGCACTATACAAATGATTGATCACTACATAGCCAATAGTCGCCTGTTATACGGGAAGTACTTGATATGTCGTTTGAACGTGAGATTTTTACTGGCATAAAAATTGCAATTTAGAGATTAAAAGCAAAAATTCTGCAAAAAATCTACAACACATTTTGTGTACAAAAATTGCATGTACTTTACAAGTATAAATGCTTACCTAAAATGCAAATTTGGTAGTACCTGCAATAGTAGCCAAACAATTGCATTCATGAAACGGGATAATCTCCACTACTTTTAAACCCCGATGGTATGTTCCATGAAGTAAATACGTTGAGTTTGTTCCATGATACATGTTGATTTTGTTAATGTAACTTTAAGCGCTGAAATAATTCTAGACATTATTTTGCAGGATCGTGCTTGCCACATCCGAATTATTATTTGTATACAAGTGGGATCCCAAGCTTGAAATGACATAACAAGTACTTCCCGTGTTAATATAACCGGTTAGGTAAACATTCTAGGAAGAAACTAAACTGTATCGAGATAAAACTTTATATTCTTCTACTTATTCATACAGATATAACTTCTTATAATCCGGTTAAGCCGATCAGTTTTTTACTTTTAGTTTGTAAACGTTCACGATTTTCTCTGAATTTTCCCTTTCTTTCTGGGCGTTTATTTAGTATCACGTCATTTATTTTCCACTTGATTGATGCTATTTATTGATGCTTAATTGAAATGAAACAACAAACACAGTAATATCGCGTACATCAGTATTGTTCAATTCAATTACTTTTATTCTTTCCAGTAATCAATATTCATAATTCATTTCAATAAATGTTTTTTGCGTTTGAAAGATCTTAGCAGTCATTTTGCTGCTAGATAAAGTTAGTAAAAATATTATTATCATATTATCATCGTTTATCCGCTCTGGCAATTTAAATTTTATGATTTGAATTTTGATTGAAACTGGCATGCACAAAGATACATTAAATTAATTGGTTCTCTAAAATGATGAAGAATACACGTAAGCTCTGGTACTCGTAACCAATATGTAAATTATGTGAACACGCGAGCAAGTGAATATATATAGTTTGTCTTTAAAATAGTCTTTTACATCAGTGAAAATAGGCTTTCTTTAACATTAACAATTTGTTTTTTCCATTAGTACAGTACAGTGAAGTACAATAACATTAAAAAAATTCGCAATTTATAGACCTCCATAGAAGACCACTTAGCTCTTGGGTTTTTGGGGATGCTCTAAGGTTTTTATTGTTCGCTCTCGTACTGTGTGAAGGGTTACACACTCTCGGTTTACTTACTTTGTAACTTTATAATCGGAGTTTGCTGAAGACATTGTAGACAGTTAATTTTTTAAAAAAGAATGAAAGCTGCAAACCTTAATATTACGACCATCCTTCTGAGTTGAGCCAAATTTAAAGTTCCAACCTTCAACTGCAAGGGATGTTTCCCGACGAATGACGAATGTCGAAGACCCCATTCTGATAGAACTTCAGGTCTCAGACTTCAGATGTGATGATGAGTGGTGATGATGAATTTCAACTTTGACTCTTATAAACCCACAGGGTTTAACCAATCCGGACCAAACTTAGTATACTTATAGATACCTAAGGAGTATCTGTTTATAGTTGAGCCCCAATTACTATGTAAGTCAAAGTTTAAAAAATTAGCTCCGTGTTTTTATCGCAAGGGGGCGCTATGGGCATAGTATTTTTTACATAATATTAAAGCCCTTCAAATTACGAGTTGAATAGCGAAATTCCCATGTCTATAGGACTTAACGTCTTGAAACGGGAAGAAACACAAGATTTATATGCACCCGGGGACCAAAGGGGTAAACCAATCTGCGTTAAACTTGGCAGAATTACTTACCTACCTTATACCTATCCATATTCTACATTTGAGCCATTTTGGCCAACATTTAATTTTTACCCCACCCGTTACCCTCACCGAGATTTTGATCTAAGCTATCTACCTGCCAAATGAATTTGTGTGCCTTTTACGGTGTGGCGGCAGGACGACCGGAAGACACAAAGAATCCTATATACTCCCATCGAAATCTGGTCGTAAATAAATACTAAAATATTTCGATTCTGTACCTCATTTCAATGTTGTAACTCTTTACCAATGTCATTAATTAAGTTGTCATTATTTACGTAGCAAAGATATTGACATGACGGATGTCGGACAGTATCACAGTTGTGTTCTGAAACAAACAGTCTACTGTCTTTCTCAAAAAGTTTCAGTGAAAGCTTAGAACTACGGTTCGCCGTTTTTGTCACTAGAATCTATTTGTCAGTTTGTCTTTATAGTTCTTTGTAAGTTTGGCAAAATTTCAATACATTTGGCAACAAAAAGAGCGGTTATCTACTTTAACCTGTCCTTTTATCACCTTTATAATGGTGTTGTAGGTCTTAAAAGTAGCGTATGCAATGACATTTGTTACTGTTTTACACGACACCGAAAGGATTAAATAGAACAAATTCAAAGACTTACTTAGACATGTTAGTGCTGTACTAGAAGAATAGGAAATATACAAAAAACATAGTGCCTTGATAAATCTACACACGGGTTTTTCCACGTTCCATACATGCAGAATGCGGACACGCATGGTCAAGGCAGCTTGGTTTTAGCTCCCATGGATTTGCTACATGAAATGTTTGCTGTAATTCCATCATTTGAAACACCAACTGGCTTACCATTAGTTATGTCAATGTATGAAACATAAATCTTTTTTTTCTTCCGCTACTTTCTCTTCTCCAGAGGCGCTTTCTTGAGCCTATTGCACAAGTCATAATTGTGAAAACAATTTCCAACGACAATTAATATTCTAACTAACCGATTTTTTTCTATCAAATATGCAAAGTAGACATGTTTGTAGCTAGACACTAGAAATATGAAGACCGATTCCGTGTAGTTATACATTATAAAGTTAGTAGCATATTTAGGTAGTCGTTTTTGTTCTCTAAAAATATACCATATACACTACATCAAACTATATAAAGTATAAACTAATATTTTCGTTTTCATAATGCCAATTAATTATGCTTGCTATTCTTAACTTCAGTGAAGCAGGTCTGTCCGTTAATGTTAAACAGTAAATATGTGGTACTTAATCCGTTTTGCAATTCTGTTGACAAGCACGAAAAGTAGTCTGACATAAATAATTAGTCTATTCGTTATGTAACATCGTAATATGCACTTATGTCAACTAGATAATGCAGAGGGCGGAAACATGTCCATCTATAGGCTAAACAATGACTGCTATTAATGACACTACTCCCCGATGCCACATTAAAACTTGAATTGAATTGTCGCGTCAATCGCTAACAACAGCATGCAATACTTTCGTTTTTACTAGCAGCAGTATATTTCGTATTAAAAAAGTACTAACGCATGTCCATGGCTAGACTATTTTCGTCGTTGGTCTCTAGTCAGCATGTAGATTTTCCTCCTTATGGACATGTTTTTTCTTGAATCTACTTTTGGTGCTTGGTCTGCTAAAGTCAGTCATAAAATAACAAACGTTGAAACGATGACCAAATCGATCGTTACACGAATAAAGTAAAGTAGTGCCAAAGACTAACAGTTCGGAGTTGATAGAATACATTTTCTTGACAAAATTTCATTGTGGATTTTTCTATAAAGTGTACAGAAAACACAGGAGTTGCTATCTCCAAAGAAGCTACCACGGAAGAAATGCCACAAACCAAGATGGGGCACACGTGTAGCATGTGTACCTTCCCGTGATTTTTTAATGACTACCCGGGTGGCACGCTATCTATTATGCTTCTTGCGTTAAAATATTGTTATACTGTAGTAAGTAAAGCTAACCGTACTGTAATAAACTAAAATTGTTAACTTATATGGACTACTATAACTTGAATAAATGTGTATGATTACATAGCATACTTTTCAATATTACGAAACGGTCTAGTTTGGGCGTGGCAGAATGAGATTGACAAAGGCCTACATAAATTTTATTGTTGTTGTGTCATTATTGCGTACACATTAAACTGTAGTACACTTAATTAGTTTACGAGTTCCAAATGAGTTTTTGTGACCGGCTTTGTAACGTCTTGTTGACCGATTCGAGATATCATTCCAGAAATGCTTTTAGAGTGGTTGACTGACATAGAAAGAATTGTTGTGCTGCTAGGAAAGTAACAGAAAAATGTTCATTACTTTTACCTTTGTTGATCACTCCCTTCTTGTAGGCCACGTTGATTTCATTAAAAGAAAAGAAATTAACTGGCTAATAGCATTATCGGAAGTCAACTATCCACTAACAACTGTACGTACAAATATAACAAAAAGAATGATTAGTTAAGCGTAGAAAAAGAAGACGTTTGAAAATGGGTTTCTTGAACAATATGAACAACCTCTATCTATAGTACAATTTTCCATTAAAGTGTCACTTGAAGAAAAATCACATCGACGTAAACCAATGACAGAGAAGAAGGCTAAAACTTGCTTATTTGATTGCTTTTCCTGCTGCAAATTCGTAAAATGTAGAGACCACTGAACACGCTCAAAATAATTAAGGGTATCTCGTAGCTTAACTACATATACGATGCGTAATATTAAGGTTTCATTTCATAAAGATTTGCCTTTTGTCTTCCTTCCTTCCTCCTCATTAGCTGTCATGCCATGAATAACGCTAGCTGTATTCTTGAAGAAATGGCTTTTCCCATTAATTTTACAAAAATAATTATTTCATGGCACGAACGAGAAGATCTACATTTGCATTTTATATAATTTTTGTCATTTTGCATTTTAAAATCTGATGACGCACAGCAACTTTTGGTGTACATCACGCTCACCATCCCGACAAATCCTAAAAGAGCCATGCTTATGAGTAATATCTGGTATGGGGGTAATATCAATGTTTGACATTATTTATGTAACGTGATATCAAGCGTGACAAAAACATCACAAATTACGGGAAATGTATGGTAAAGAAGTCTCATGGCTTCAATAAAGGGGAAAAGAACAACCCCTATAAATCTTTCAGTTTCCAGATGGAAATAGCATTTGGTGGGTTCGCAAATCGATAAGCAAAAGCTGTTCCACATGCTACAAAAGTCATTTTGTATTGTAACTCTGAGATTCTTCTTGTAGAGTAGAAACAGATAATAGAATAATGAAACCTGCAAACACAAAGCATGAACACTACACCATTATCCCGCATGTATTCTTCCTCACAGGTTTCTTTTATGATAAAGTAGCCGTGTGCAGCGTCATAGAAAAAAGGACTGATCACCAAAACGGAAAGAAAAGCTGATCTTCAATACGAAGATTATGATAACTTAACGATAACCAAAATAATGGATACAAGAAATAATAGACTTAGTATTTCATTATTTCTTATGTAAATAACATTATTATTGCATATCTCATTTTTAAAAGAGCTTTTTGAGAGCTCTCTCATCCCATTCCAATAAAACACAGCTAAACTAACTGAACTATATCTCTAATGGAGATATTAGATATCATAATACGTACATAGTCTTGTACGTGTGTACTATTTTCATATGTACAAAATTCGAGTCCATTTGAGTACGTTTTAAAATTTGATACATCACATATACATCATGTAACCCTCTGGGCCTCTGGGTGTTACAATCACAAAAGCTGCTTGGAATTCGTCCAAGATAGCATATCTGTTGGTGGAAAGAGGATTTCTGAATGAATTTCTGAAATATGAATCTCATATATCGTGTTCAATGCTGCTCGCACAGTTCAAGGAAACATCAGGGAACAGTGAGGTGCTTTTATACAAACACGATTTTTATGTCTTGATTCTGATTGAATTATTTTTATGAATCCGATGAACTAAAAACAAACTTTACATTATACCATACCTTCTCGATTTCAAAATAACAATTATATTCTGACCGCTTAACATTAATACGAGGGTCGGTCTAGTTATCGGTTTATACAACAATTTCAAGAACATTTACACGATTTTCAGTAGCGTATGTAGGAGGGTAGTTCAGTCGGGTCGGGTCGTCAGGTACTTTGACAACCCTGGAATCGTGGTTCCACCAAAAAATACATAGTATATTGTTACTAAACTATCAGCGTTACAAAACTCATTGTCTCAAAAGTAACTCTACCGCTTCGGCTCAGAACTTGGTACACCACTGTTTATTTTTAAGTACTTGTTTCACTTCAATAATTATGATGCTTTAAATCAAAACGGACATATTCCACTTGTTCGCATATTGCTTGTAAAAAAAACTTTGACAAAAACTTCGTAATTCACTCGTCATTTCAAAGTTTTATTTACAACAAAATAATCATGAATATGTACCATTCTGCAGCCGACTGCGGCATATTATGACATTGCATCCTTGTAGAAAACTACCCAAGAGTATTACTTGTGAAGCTGCAAGTGCGTGTGAATATAAATTTTCTAATATATTGGTACGCGAAGCAGTTGCATTTCGAATGAATGGTTGTGCCATACTAACAAATTGTAAATTAAACTTTTGCTGACGTTAATAAATATTATACGATGTATCGAGTTACATATATACCCTCATGTACGTATACCTTCTAACCAGTTTTACGAACCATGACTTCAAAATTTACCGACGAAATAAAACTGCGAAAAACGAAAGACAAACTTGTGAAATTTTAAGAAGGTCAAACTTTTACAGTCTCTACATTTGTCATGCATTATGTCAACTGGCATTGGTGAATGTGATTACAACTATGTGTAGCGTAGGTATGTATTTCATTACGTTTAACAACGGGTGAACGGGTGACACTTTTATGTACTTTGCAGTAAAACCATGGTATCACTACTGAAGGTGTATCTACTGGTGAAATTTTTGTGAAAACATAGTACTACGAGTAAATCTTTTTTATTGCATCATCTAATAAACCATAAACCTTTCTTCTCTCCGCCTACGCCACCACCGATGCATTCCCTCCCGCTGTATAACAAATAAACCTTAAATATCAAAAGCAATTGCCCATATCCTAAACGAAACTTTTCTTTAAAAAGGAGAGCTCCGACTTAATTACCTATTCAATTTCTGTTGACATTCAACTATATTTAATCCTTAGATTCTAACGGAAGAAATTATTTCCTAAACATTACCGCTGCATATTTTAGCTGGGGCGACACAATGGGTCTTGTCAGGTATAGTCCAAATTTAATAGCCAAGTTGTCACTTTGTTTTATCATTCACTGTTTTTATAATGAGAACTTTGAAGACTTCGTTTATCAATGACAAAAGTACACTTTCATGCTTTCTCGTCATGAAATATTTATGCTCCTTTGAAAATATGTGTACACAGTATACAGTACACACCAGTGCTGCACGGGCCACCGGTGGCC